>VURO01021073.1:0-20260 GCA_015108175.1 Pelvicachromis taeniatus
TTTCCCCTCTTCCAGCAGATCTGCAGGGTGTTGAACGAACCTCTAATCGCGGGTTTACTGTCCGAAAATGTTTATTTAAACAGTGCCTGACCTCCGTCTACACATTTAGCCGTTTTCCGTCTACACATTTACCCGTTTTTCCAGGACAACGACGCGGTGACGTCTATGGTCCGTGCGTCTATGAGCTACGTCACCACGTCCGTGCGTCTATGATGCATTCAACGCCGGTCGGAATTGCGGCACTTTGACGAGGAGCCATTGGTATGAATAGAGAAATAACGATCATAAAAACGTTATTATCTCGAAAAGTATCCCAGTAAAAATTACCAAAAGATATAGCGGTCGTCAGGGGATATAGCACGATGTTTTAGAGCTTGAATGGTGACAATAGGACGAGAACTGTAACCCAAGTTGCGTGACGAAGAACGGGGCAACTAGTTAGAATAATAATAAAGAATAAAGAATTCCATGGATCTGTGGATCTCAATAGGTTGATGCTGTTTCCCAACAGCATTCACCCAATTATTACAAAAAACATTGCCTAATACTAGTAAAAGAATGCTAACTTTAATACATTTAGTCTCAAAATGTCCATTTCTAATCTTATTTCAAGTAAGGTGTTGGACTTAAATCTAGAACAGTGTCACATTTTTAGAACTGAAAATAAGTTAAATACACTTAAAACAACGAGGATGATGTTTGAAGGTTAAAATAAAATGCTACTTTTGAGCACCACAAACTTATTATGAGACACAAAACTTCACAACACTAGTAAAATAAAGCTAAGAATGAGTTTTTCCAGCTAATTTCAAGATCTCGTAAGACTTAATAAACTGTCTTATTTCAAGAAATCTTGTTAAGACAATTTGCACTTGTTCCATTGGCAGATTTTTTCACTTATTTCAAGCAAAAATATCTTGTATTAAGTTTTTTTTCTTTGTTTTTGGAGGGCGATTTTTTCCAGTGCAAGACCCAGGACCATGACACGGAGGTCTTGTAGAGCCCTTGCTTATTTATCACAGCCTTTCTGCCAAAATAATGACCAATAGATATTAAACAGAAACTGTCATCAAGATTACTTTTAGTGAACTCTCCCAGCCTGAAAAATTATAGACTGACACTATGAAGATTCATTCATAAACCAACCATTAAAACCACTTTGAGCTGAAAGACGATATAATGCTTGTGATGTTTTGGATACCTTTAGCGCCTTTGTACTGTACCTTTATCTAAAACTATTGAGATTTCCTGGAAACTACTAAAGGTGTGAACAGGCTGAATGTAATATTATCTAACCGTGATGACCTCACTCCATCCACCATCCGCTTGGTCTCTAGTGTGGTTGGTGTGCAGTGTGCCCAGAGGGCCGGGTGGGAGTGATATCAAACCACTTTGGAAGTGTGAGTGTGCATGTGTGTGTGCACCTGGAGTTCCCACCAGATTAATCTGGGGCAGACTTGGAGAACTGTGTGCTTAAACAGACATCTGGCTACAGTGTTTGAAGTATTGTCCGATTTCAGATTACAGTCAATGCTCTTCTTAAAGAGAGCTTATGGTGAATATAGCACATATTGTTTTATCATTGGCCAGTCCTGGGTTGCTGTACTGAGATAAAGATTGACAGAAGAATTGAAGGTAAAGTAGAAGATATTGTGGTTTGGCTGTTATTAGCTGGTTTTAAGTGTTCGAAGAAGCCCTGTGTCCTTAGAGAATTACGTCAAAACACTGTAAGTTCTAATTAGTTAGACTTAGTAAAGAAAAAAAGAAAGAAAAAATAAAATAAAAAAAGAATGACGGTTTTCTTAAAGAAAATCCCAGTGAAACAGGAAATCTATGTTGTACTAATAAAGTTTACCTACACACAAGTTTAAGTAGCAAGAAAAAAAACAGTACAGAATACTTATTATGTTAGGCCAAATCAATTATTGTCTCAAAGCCTGCATTACTATTTAAAAAAACAAGTTTGATCTGTGCTTTATAAATAAAATACCATTGCCATTTCAGGCTCTTGTTCTTGCTGTTTACAGTGTGGATTTAACTGAGTACAGTGGATAATTGAATCCTAGGTAGACAAAGATTTGGGAGAAGAATGAAATCAATACTTTCTTCTAGGCATAAAAATAAAAGTGCAGTGTTCTCGGGAGTGAATCCCAGTATATAGAAATGTTTGTATTGGATTAAAAGATGATCTGATATCTGCTGGTGTTTCCTCTAATGAACAGATACAGTCTTGTAATCTCTTTTGAACTAGCCTGGGCAATTTGATAAAGTACAATGTAAATCACTAACAAAATTATAAGACTGGCTGAGGGAGGTCCCACCATTACTAGCTACATACTGTATCTAATTAATATTAATATTTTTATATGACTATTTTCATATTCTTCTAATGTGAAGCATATTCCATGTGTGACCTTCTTTGTATTACTGTAGGATCTTTACCTTACAATATAAAGCACCTCGAGGCACCTTGAGTTGTTGTTGTTATTTGTCGCTTTATATAAATAAAATTGAATTTTGTACACTGACAGGTCAAAGAAGCATATGAAGAATTTATAGTCGGACAGTTGGGCTGTTGTTACGTTGTCATCTTTCCTATCATTCATAGCTGCTTATCCTTTTCAGGGTCGCGGGGGGGGGGGGCGCTGGAGCCTATCCCAGCTGTCTTAGGGCGAGAGGCGGAGTACATCCTGGACAGGTCGCCAGTCTGTCGCAGGGCTAACACACATAGACAGACAACCATTCGCACTCACAGTCACTCCCGCATTCACACCTATGGGCAATTTAGATTTTCCAATTAACCTATCCCCACAAACTGTATGTCTTTGGACAGTGGGAGGAAGCAGGAGTACCCGGAGAGAACCTACGCAAACATGGGAAGAACAGGCAAACTTCACACAGAAAGACCCCGGCCTGATGGTGGAATTGAACTGTGAGGCAACAGTGCTAACCACCGTGCCACCGTGCCGCCCCTGCTGTGTCTTTCTTATCAGCCTAGAAAAATCAAACTGACTGAATGAAGGTGGCCAACAGCTTTAGAAAACCTCCGCTACTTCTAAAGGGAAGACGTGGAGATACTCATACGATTACTCCAGTTAAGCCAATCAAAGTCACTCACATTCACACAAGTGATTAACGACCTAGTCTGAATTAGTTCATCCCTGTCTAAGCCTGGAAAGGGCTGAGTCAGTGACTTTATATATGCTTTGACGTGTAGTGAGTATTATTTTTCACCAGGATATATTAACTGTGTTATTACAAGGGCATGCATTTTTCACTTTCCCTGTATGATCCACAGGGGAAATAAGTGAACAACAACAAATGGGGCAAAAGAAATCCGAACCACCGCCACCCCACCCTGTTTCCTCCAGCAGCAATGCTCCACCCTAAGCACATCCATGCATACTGATTTATCTCTTGTTAAAATGAAGAAGCAGAAATACTTCACATACAGAATGAGGAGTTAAAAGATAACTTTTTTCCCCACTGTAACAGTAATTAGTAACAACGAGACAGGATCTTTCACTTCCACCAGGCTGACAGTACAATTTATCAGCATGTTAATGAGGGCGCTGTCATCGGAAGACAGAGCATTGCAGTCAAATGCAGTGGCAAATGACATACAGAGGCACCCGTTGTCTGCTGCATGTACAGTGCATGATACTGTATAAGCCACTGTTGTTCATTTGACCTTGTGGAATGTCGAGGAAAATCTCCATGTCCTCCATAGCTGCTGTGTCTCTTTCTCATGTATGTACAATCCTGGGCATCTCATATATGCTGTAGGATTAGTTTTCCAGCCAGCGACTCTGTAAGATTTGCACATGCAAAAGAAGATTGAAGACACATAGAAACAGACTTTCTATTAATTTGTCATTTTCAGCATTTTTAATGTTTGTGACTCTTATTTGGATTTCACTTCTGTACATGTATCCGCTTAATATTTTTTAACCTGTTCACATTCACTGTGTCCCTATTAAACTAATTAGGGGTTTTCCTTGCCGATGGGTAAGCCAAATTGTTAATAATTCTGAAAACAATCACTCTAATGGAGTGTATCTGATTGTTTTAGATGTATTTCTCTGCATAAGGACATAAGACATTGCTATGTTCACAATAAAGCAATGACTTGGACATTTTCTGACCTTTCTTGCTTTCTTAAAATACTCCATAGCGCTATGAAACATTTTCCTTTGTATTATATTTGGGTTAAATAATTGATGACAATACATGTTAGGGATATATAGTAAGCTATATATAGACCGTGACCCATGTTAATGAATGCTTAGCTAGGGTTGGTGACCCTAATCAAAGAAAGACAGGTTTAACTTGAAAATATGCAAACAATAATGATAATAGATATATAGAATTGGCAGAAAAGGTATCTGGACTTACGGGGTCTTTCAGTAGGGTCTCAGAGCCTCTGCTTGTGTACACTGAAGGAAGCCTGCTGATTTGGTTTTGGCATCTTACTAAGATTTCTTCTGGAAGCATTGACCAACCAAGAAGAGACAACAAAAAAGGATAATTGGAAGAGGATGGATATAATTCAGCTAGCTTGTGATCTAGGTGTCTCCCAGGAGGAGTTGTCAGCTGCCTATAGTGGTAGCAGGCCTCATGCTCCTAGTGATTTCTTCAGTTTTTGACTATTGACTTTCCTCGTCTTGTGTCCACAGCATTGCGTGAGGTGAGCACTCTCCTTTGTCAACAGTCTGCAGCCTCTAACCGGATGCTTCACCACAGCTACCTCGACTCACCGTCAGGAATATGCCACTCTTGCCTCACCTGCCTGCCCTCCACACACTCAGGAATCCTCACAGCTTCAGGTGGGAAATCTCTCCTCCACACACCACTTGGCCGCTCACTTGGCCAGGCTCTTCCCCTACAAGTCTAAGTACAGCCTCCCATTGCAAGAAAGCTCCCACTAATTCTATATTTGTATCCCTGGCTCTGGCTCTCTTTTCTTCTGTGTTGCAGACCCGTTGCCTCTGTGACTCTTGGCCCCAAGCCCAATGTAGCTCCTGTTTGTTTTCACCTATGAGCAGCCATCAGCGTTTCCCCTGATTCTCCATGCTACTCTTTGTTTTGCTTTTTTTGCCTGTCCCGTTCTGTACTTTAGCAATCAGAATTACTGTCTGTCTTTATTTATTTACCGTATATCTTCCATTAGAAGCCTGTCTCTTTTAAATGCCAGAAAATCTTGAGTCCATCTTCGCTGGCTTGAATAAATGATTATTACAAATCGGGGTTGCTAGGAAGGGTAAGCCATCCAAAGTGGTGTCTTATTTGTAACCAAATTTTTAATGTTCCGGCTACAACTGAGTTGGGAAGTAAGCTTAATGAGAGAGACTGTGAGGTGTCACATACTAAAGCACATAACGACAAGGGGCAAGAAGCCACTTCGTTCTGGCAGCAATTAATCTGAGGAGACGTACACTACAAAAATTTTTTTGGATGTTGGATGCCCAGTAATATCCCAATAAATAGTAATAGTGTATATAGTAATAGCCCAATAAATTAGGCAACCCTAAACCTCCAGCTGATTTATCACTACAGAGAAGTGAACGGCTAGCCCTTGGACACTTCCCGGCTCTAATAAAAGATGAAATAGCACCATTTATAGTTCTAAAATATGATTTAGGAAGATAGTTGGGTAAACTTTGAAAGAGATATAAATATCTTGGTAATACGTTCATTTTAATAATTTTAATTCTACCAGCTAAAGATAGTGGTAGATAATTCCATCTATGTAAATCAGACTTAACTTTCGTTGTGAGTGAGGTAAAGTTCTGTTCTTGCATTGTACACAAAGATCGTGTAATTACAATACCAAGATTAGAATATTAGAAATATCCCAATAAATGTCCAAAAAGGTTTAATACTGCTAAAATATGTGGGATGATTGATAACGGATCATTCACATAGAGAAGCAAATCGTCTGCATAAAGTGACACCTGACGTCTTATACCCCATCTGTCAATCCACCCAAATCCCTCTACCATTTTTAAAGCTACTGAGAGTGGTTCGATTGTTAGTGCAAACAATAATGGAGATAATGGACACCCTTGTCTTGTTCCCCAAGAAAATGGGAATGGAGTAGAACATTGGTTGTTTGTACACACAGAAGCACATGGAAAGGAATAAAGTAATTTAACCCATTAAACAATTTTATTATTAAAACCAAGCTGTTTCAGGGGGAAAAAAAGATAGCCCCACTCCACTCTATTGAAGGCCTTCTCAGCGTCAAGAGATATTATGGCTTCTGGAACATTAGAAACTGATGAGGAAAGAATGACACCAAGAAGTCTTCTTATGTTAGAATATAACCATCTTCCCCTTATAAATCCTGTCTGATCCTCTGAGATAATTGAGGGCATAATCGGTTCTAATCATCGAGCTATAATTTTTGCTAGCATTTTAACATCTACTGGGAGGAGTGATATTGGTCTATAAGATGTGCAGTTTAATGGGTCTCTACCTTCTTTTAAAAATTAAGAAAACAGTAGCTTGCCTAAGTGTGGGTGGTAGAGTACCCTGTTTAAACATTTCCAGTAGAAGTGGCGCTAACTGATCTGAGAATACTTTTTAAAACTCAGCCCGGTAGCCATCTGGGCCTGGTGATTTACCGCTGTTTATTGATTGTATTGTTTCTTAAATTTCTGATATTGTAAAGTTTAAAGTTATTTTCGAGTGAAACTTTGGGCAAGTCAAATTAAATTTTTCAAAGAAGTTATTTAACTGGCTTTCCCTTTTTAAGGGATTCTGAGGTATAAAGATTAGTAAAAAAGGATCTAAAAATTCCATTAATTTAATCCAAATCTGAAGATATTTGTCATGATCTAGCTGGCTGTGTGCACGCAGGAACGAGGAAAAGGACCCAAAAGGCAGACTTGCAGGACTCCAGAGTGGAACTCAAGAAACAGCTTTATTAGCTGACACAAGAAACATACACAAATAAACCAGAGCATCCAAAAATAATCCACAGGGAACGCAGGGAAACCACAAGAAGACTGAGGGAAGCACACAACGCAGGGAAGAGACGTTAGCGACGCGACAGGGAGCACAAAAAGCACAGGACTAAAATACACCAGACATAACGAGGGGGAACGAGAGGCAGGAGGTGAACACAGCTGGGAGACATCAGGGCTGACGAGCACAGGGAAGCAAAACTGAAAACACTGACATGAGACATGACCTTCAAAATAAAACAGGAAATACAAAAGCACAGAGAATGACTGACAGAGACACGGGCTTAACACAGGGATTTGACAACAGAGGGAACACAGGCAGGGGAAAGCACACAGAGAACAGAAACCACAATAACCAAAACATGGGATATAATAACTCAAAACCGCACACTAGAAAAACAGAACAAACCAAGGAGCAGCAAAACCAAAACACAGACAGCTAAATACAGACTCAAAACACAGTGGAGGGAACACAAGGTACATGAGGGCTGGGGACTGAACATAACAAAATACAACAACAAACTGAAAACGCTGGGTCATGAGACCCAGGACCACGACAATATTAAACCTAAATCGTCAGTTATCTGTGTAATTTGATTTGATACTGTCTTGGCCTTCAGTTGCTGTGCTAGAAGATGTGCCATGTTCATATACTAACCCTCGAGATGGGAAGAGGAGTTTTTCAGCTTCAGAAGTAAGAAGAAGTTCTAATTCCATTTTAAGTCTTAATCTTTCTTTATATAGCTCGGTTGAATTTGTGAGGGAGAGAGAGTTATCTATCTCTTTTATGGCCGTCTCTAAGTCTTTCTGCTGGGATCTACGTAATTTATTAGAATAAGACGTAAAAGAAATCATTTTACCGCTAATAAAGGCTTTTAAAGTTTCCCATAAAACGGACGGAAAAGTTTAATTATTTTCACAAACTTCATCTGCCAACAGAATTACTGTCTTTCTTACTTTCGAGTCCACCCCCAGTCCTGCAGCAGCAGGGAGGCCCAGCATCCCAGATCCCGACCAGACAGCCAAGTCCTCCTCCTGCCCCCCCCCCACCCCTATTGGTGATGTGAAGGCCCCATACCTCTATCTGCCCATTCATGTGTGGTGTTGCTGCGTGCTGTTCTAGAGTGCATTTAAAACATGGGAGTGGCCTCCCCTGCACCTTTGTGATACATCTGTACCCCAAGGCCCTGCATTTGTGGGGGTGGGAAGAGGGAGGCAGGTGGGAATGGGGAGGGAAGGAATGGGGGCCAAGTACCCCCTCCCTGGGGCCAACTCCCCCACTGACCCCAGTAGGCACCCCTGTTCCCTGGAATCCGTCATGGCCAGGGGACCCAGGCCCATCCGGACCATGGCCCACAGCACCACCAAGCACCGGCAAGCCCCACAGAGCAGCCCACCCGACCCCAACACAGAGGAAACTACACCCACCCCATCATCCTATCATCTCCCACACTACATTAAGCAACAGACACCCAGGTTGAGTTTATTCTCCACCTCTCGTATATCTCTCCTCCACCTGCAGAGTGAATTGGAGAGCAGAGACCTCCTGCAAGGATGTAATAATCTCCCTGCCAGGTGAAAATGCCCCCAGTTCCGCCGATGCACCAGAGACCCTGTCATGCCACCCATAACCTCGGTGACACATCAACCAGGGCTCAAGCCCCCAAGGCCCAGCCATAACCCCAGCCTGGAGGCGGAGTACCCCCAGAACCCCAAGACCCCAAATCCCGCCCCAGACGCATCCAGGGGCAGCCAGGCTACCAGGCCAGTATCCTACGTCCACCAGCACAGACTCTCCCCCAGCCCTGCTCCATCCAGCCACCGGGAAAATACCGCTCAAGAGGACGTCATGACGTCACCTACAGCATTCTCTGTCACTTACCTTTCCTGTCACTTCCGTCACTTATCTCACGCTTATTATACTTTTTGAATAATACTTGACAACACACCCTCAGAGGCCTTAAAACTACTTTCTTACAGATTGTTTAAATGAAGAGAAAATTTTGTTTTCTAGATTGTTGCAACAATAATTGAGTTAAAATATTATAATTTTTATGAGCACATTAAGATGTCAGAAAGCACACTTGATCCAGTATTTAATGCCTAAATATTTATCTCAGCCCCAGTATTTACATGTTTGAGTTTCCAGTCACATCACATCAATCACATTTAATCAATGAAATGTGCTTGAGGGAGTTGATTTAATTGCATCCATAAGCAAAAACAGGGTTTTGAAATTATTTAAAATGTGGTCACAATAAACATTTCTGGTTACACCCACATGTAAAACCTTCACATCAGAGCATAAATCATCAGTGGCCACACATTTCTACACAGTCTGAGATCTTCTTGTTGTCCTTTTTCACTTCTGCAGTACAGAGGTGACGGACAGCTCTGCCATTGTCTGTGCCTTTAAAGTAGGTGCTCAGGTGCGTCATATAAATATGCAAATCATTTGTACTGCTTTCAGACTGAGCTTCATTGACCAATCATCTTTGAGCGGGCTTTGGTTAGGTGTAGACTGTCCATCCCTCTTATTATTCTTTTGTCTGCTCCCTTTAGGAACCAGCACAGTGGATCATCTGCCTGCATCTCACCTTGTCCCTGTCCTCTGACACATCAACCCTCTGAATCCATCTGTCACGCCTATCAAACACCTCACCACTGTCCTGATCACTAGCCTCACATACTTCTCTGCCACATCTGCATTACACTTACAATCCTCCTTCAGCACGCTATCACATCCTTTCTCCATATCCACCGAGACAAAGTGGAACTTCTTCTGACCTTCTCTATACTTCCATCAACACTCTCAAAGCAAATGTTGCATTTGCAGTGTTCTTTCTCTGCATTAAACCACAATGCTGCTCACGTACTGTCACCTGTCTTGTGAGCCTAGCTTCAACAACTTTCTATAGAGGATACCACCCACGAAGAAAACCTATCAACGGAAACCACTGGCTTTGGCCTGAAAATGATTTAGCTTTTATTAGGATTTTTTTTTTTTTCTAGGGCAATGGACAGAAAGTTGTGGGCTAGAAAAATGTTACCCTGATAGCTGAAGGCTATAGACTGAAAGTATGTCATAATAGAATAGCTTATGGATCTGTCATTTTCACTTGTGTACACTAGACATAGTGAAGAAGAGGGATGTAACCAGGGATTTAAGTGGGCCCAGTGTCCTTCCAGCCCTTTCAGTTAATGAGCAATTAAATCTGAAAAGTAAATTAATGCATATTACTGTTGAATTGGCACAATTCTCGTGTGCTGTCACTTTCAGTGAATGCATGGAGATACTTGGTTTTTACTACGAATGTCATGATATTGCATAGTCTATTTATACTGTCCATACATCCTTTTTTAGGTTCTCCTAAAGAATTCCTGCTGGAGTCCTTCTAAAATCTAATTTTGAAAGCCCTGGTAGAACATCCTACTTTAGAGGACATTCAGGGAACACTGTTTAGCAGTGCTACCACGGCTCCCTGGAAGAAAATAGCTTAATTTAGCTTCTAATAAGCTGTGATTCTCATTGTTTGCAATGAATGAACAGTTGCATGCTCTTCATTTTTAAAATCATGAAAGGAAATGGCTGAAGTGGTAGTGCATGTCATCATATGCAGACTGGGGGTTTTTAAAAAGAAGAAGCCCTTCATCAGTTCCTTCCTTATCAGTAATGAAGGTTTTTGTTTTTTGTGCATGTACTTTGCCTCTGGGTTGAACAAGTCATTACAGAACTATTTGTGTTTCTGAATGGAGGATGCAAAATTAATGAAAAACCAGCCAGTGTGCCTCTCTGTAGCCACAGCCAAAGGACAGTGACAAAGTTATATCCTCTGGTTTTAAGATGGGAGACAGGGAGCAGTGTCTGTGAGAGTCAGAGGTTTTGCACTCAGTGAATGTACTTTTGTGGCAGCGCTTCACAAAAGAGCCACACATCATGTCAAACAAGTCTGTGTACAATGAAAGAGCATTATGCTGTGATGTATAGAGTCGTACCATCTGGATTCCTGGCAAGTGACAGAAAGATGCTTTGGAAGCAGAGACTCTGAGCTTTGTTTGGATTTTAAGAATGAGGCCCAATTTATGTGGTCTGATAATCTGGGGATAATGGCACATATGAAAACACAACGACTGCACACACAGTCACAGATATCTAGGCAGCGCCAGATACAGAGATGAATCATCTCTTTCAGTTTGCAGGTGTTGTATTGTGGAGCCAAAATAAAATTCGGTCAGCTTTGAACTTCCCCAACAAAGTAGGAGAGAAGTTTGAGGGAAGTGGCTCCATGGGAGGCTAAAAGTAAACAGCGGGAATGTTTGAAATGTAAGACAGGCACGTGTAGAAATTTGCACAGTGCCTGCTACCCTGATGATAGCTGGTATTTAAGTGCCATTCCACAGTAATGGCATAACAGGAAGACATCAGACCTTAATAGACTTAGCTTTACAGTAGATCCAGGCTGAGTATTGTTGTGGTTCACATCAGGCTCATGTGTGACAGCTGGCAGGTATTCAGAAAGTCTTTGGAGTAATGCCAGACAGGAAGTTGGAATAATAACAATGCTGCAGCTATATGGCACCACCCCAGGACATCAGATTCAACCAGCAGTGGACAGCCTAAGACGCCCTAGGTCTGCGTGTGCGTCACGGCTGTGCTCTTGCCTGCCAAGTTGGCCAACAAAAGTACATCAGTGGGATGCTTCATGTGTTAAATTGTTGCCAAGGGATAGAACATCAAACTGGGTGTGCTCCATTCACTTGATTTTATCACCCATCTTACAAACAATAAATCTTTCTAGAGTAGTTAAGCGTGTTACTGTTGAAGAAAAATCTGCATCAAATCATGCAGGAGCTTAGCATTTGAGAGAGGAAGGTACATAAAGTGTTTCCCTTGAGATGTACGCTAATTTGGTTCAGATGACATGCTAAAATATTAAATGTCAAAAGGATGTAAGAAGTATTTATGAATGCTTCGATCAAGGTTTGTTTGTTTGGTTTTTTAGGAGGGTGGAGGGTATAAAAAATGTATTCATAGTTCCTTGGTTTTCCTTGTTTTATGTATGTATGTATGTATGTATGTATGTATGTATGTATGTATGTATGTATGTATGTATGTATGTATGTATGTATGTATGTATGTATGTAGCTTTTTTTGCATTACCCAAATGCAGTCTCTATCTTATACCATCTCTGAGCAAGCTGATCTGGGGTGGCCTCTGGATCCAGTGGAGGTGGTGAGTGACAGGAGAATGGTGGCTAAGCTGTCATCCCTGTTGGACAACATCTCCCAGCCCATGCAGGGGACTCTGACAGCACTGAGCAGCTCCTTCAGTGGCAGGCTGCAGCACCCACGAAGTGGGACGGAGAGAGTCCACAGGTCTTTCCTTCCTGCTGCTGTCAGAGTCCACAACATGGTCTCTGCAGAGGACCACACATGTGCAGACAGACACACATATCCCATACACAATTGTAACCCTCGCCCTGTCTCCTTGATGTGCAATGGCACCAAGTGCAATTTTTTTCCTATTTAGCAAAGTATTTTATTCTATTTGTATAGTACATATTCTATGGTATAGAGTATTCTTTCTATTTTGTATAGTATGTTATTCTGGTATCTTATTCTATTCTATTGTTTTTCTCTTTTTCTCTTAATGTTTACTGCTCTTGTACTTTCTCCGGTGACAAAAGAGTTTCAAACATGTGGGACTAATAAGGGTTTATCTTATCTTATCTTATCTTATCTTATCTTATCTTATCTTATCTTATCTTATCTTATCTTATCACATTAGAGTACAGAGCCCAGTCTATGGTCTTTCTACAGTCTCAAAGTTGCTGCATATTAAAATATTGTCTTTCATTTTCACCATTGACCATAAAAAAATAGAGGAATGTGCTAAAAGACTTGGACCAGTAAAGCATTAGTATTGTGATGAGATAAACTGCTGGCTTACAATTACGAGAAAACCAACTACAGCCTTTTAAAAGTCTTGTGTTAAACTTCCCAAAAAACATCCCTCACAAAAATGAGTTCCAGGTGAAAACCACCAGGTAAAGCTAGCATGTCATGGAGAAGAGTGCAGATAATCATGAAACTCTACTACCACAAGTGTTAGCAACCTTTCATGTTAGAGTGGTTTGAGGTATAAGGTGAGCTTCAAAGATTAGCTGAAACCTAACCAAATGAGTACTGAATACAAATGAGAAAATCACATAGGCTATGAGCTAGAGGTGGTAATGTTTTTTCAAATAGTTAATCAATTATAATTGTTATTATTAGTTTATCTTAAACACGGAGGCTAATTCTGACATGTCATTAATAGTTTGAATATTTTTTCAGTACATGAGGTGAAGTCTACAACTACGACACAGTCAACTTGAGCTACGCTTTCAAATTAATGGGACACGTTATAAGTTGGTCTCTGAAGTGTTTATCAGAATATGAATATTAGATAAAAAGCAAATGAACAGATGAACAAGACATGTTTTATAGAGATCTCAAGTAGAGTAGAAAATGCTATACAAAAGCCATGTACTATTCTAATTACCTTGATCAGGATTAACAGGAACAAGAAAGAGAGATCTCTTACATTAGCTCCTCTTCTGTTAAATCCAACTTTGAAGTTAAAGCTTTCTCCTCACATAGAAAGTTATGGATGATCAGGCTCTATCATATCTTAAAGACCATATCTTAAAGATCAAGACACTGTGCTTGAAACCAACAACAACTCATTCATAAATCCACGCACGCACGCACGTACACTGACACTGACATGCTCTCACCCCCTCCTTCCCTGAAACCAACGCCTCCGACGCTTTTCCCAGCCATGGTAGATGGGGCGGGTCTGGACCAGCGCCGTTGACTGGCATCAGGACCGGACGGGGTCTTGTCTACACCGGCTCACTTGTAACACCCTTACCCCCACCCCACTTGCTTGTCGTGTCTTTTGATGGTGTAAGATGTGGAATTCGTGTGCTTTATGTTGCTGAGGTGTTTTTTTTTTTTTTACTGTACTTTACTGTCATAACTTGCACATTATTTTTTTTCTCTGTTACATTCTGTAAATATTATTTTCAGTAAAAAATGTTGTGTTTCTGTTCTGTGTCTTGTTCTGTTAGTGTATGTGTGTCTTGCTGCTGGTACAACCAAATTTCCCCCTGTGGGACAATTAAAGGATTATTCTATTCTATTCTATTCTATTCTATTCTATGACCAAATATATTATAAGGCTGAAATCAAATTTCACTCTGCGAAACAAGCAGACTTGGATGGAATTCAGTCTGGACCTAAAATATGTAGTCAAAATAACCACAGTCTAATGTGGTGGCATGACCAGTAAGGGTCACACCACTGTAGCAATGAAGAAAATCAAACTGAAGCTTCTTGTGCATGGGAGTACTTTTCTTTCTAATAGGTTGCTAATCTGAGAACATTTTCTATCAAATGATAAAGATCACAGATGTTTGTCTGCGCTACCTTCCTAAAGGTGTTTCCTTGACTGGTCAACTGATGGCTCAGCTGGTGCACCTTCTCAGTCTGTCAGTTCTGGGGTTTAAAACCTGTGGTGAGGACAGAGCTAATAAGTTTCATGTGCTTTTCAACAGATTCGACACTGCAGTGGATGCTCACCCCCCTACAGCCTTACCTGTAGTTAGCTGCAATCCACAGCCACAGCCACACCACTCTCTCTCCCTCCCTCTTCACATTCCACCACTGCCTCCTGTGAAAGTCCTGACACACCTATCACTTTCACTCAAAACCAGCTTCAGAGACAAATGAGAAGACTCAACTCAACCAGACGAGGGGAGTCCCTGTGTCTTCAAGGCCTTGCCGCGCATTCAGTTTAAATGCCGCTGGTTTTTCATGACGGCTGATTGGAAACAGCTGGCCAAGTGACGAGTGACAGAGTTGGTCCTGTGTTCCTTGACCCTATTCCAATGGAACTGCCAAAACTTGTGCCACCAGTACCATGTGCTAGGAAGACCCAGTAGCTGGTCCTTCACAGTCCCAACCAAAGGGGCCTGGGTAGATGGTGTAGCCCCAGCCTCATGTGATTACCGCGCTGTCTGGGAATCTGACTCAGTCAAGCCCAACACAATATTTACACAGAATATTTACAGAGATCGCCGCAGATGGCCATTTTCCCACAGACTTCTACTGAGGTTTCTGATGTGATGTTGTGGAGGTATGTAAGGATGACACGAGAGCTTATCACATTTTACTCCAACTTTCACTCAACTGGTTTCTCATGGTGGCAAACATCTCTTAGAACCCAAAAAATTACTCCTCCCCCTACCCTTCACGCTGGGTGTGAGTGGTGTCCCCTGGTGGAACCCAGCAGTCTTTTACTAGTCCAGGACCCTGGGCTTAAGCAAACAGCTCGAATGGCTGAACCTAGGAGGCGGAAAAATGGTATAGGGTGTCCTAGCCTGAGGATGAGGCCGGCGTGGGCAGCCAGGAAAGGCTAAAGACAACCAGAGTCTGTTAATCCTGCAAAAGGTGGTTGGCCGTGACGAGGGGTCTGGGACGGTGCTACTTTGTCGTCCACCAGAACATGGTTTGGTTTAAGTCTCTCCACACGTACAGGCTCCCTCCAAAGTTCAAAACAAAGTGCTTCTGACCCAATTCGAGGACCCTAAACAGGCCATCATACAGCGGACTCAGTGGTGTCCTATGTGCATCGTGCCAGACAAAAACAAACTTAGAAGTCTCTAAAGTCTTCAGAATAAAGGTGTCAGGCAGGCAATTTGACTCAGAACACGAGTCCACTTGATGGTGAAGAGACAACACCAGTGAATGGAAGCATGGAGAGGGGTTCTCTGGCAAAAATTCCCCGGGGATACAGAGAGGCTGACCGAGTACCAGTTGGCGGAATGCTTTATCTTGGGTGGTCTCAGAATCTCATCTCTGCTTTTTGCAGATGATGTGGTTGTGTTGGCTTCATCGGATGATGGCCTCCAACTTGCCTTGGAACGGTTCGCAGTCGAGTCTGAAGCGGTGGGATTGAGAATCAGCACCTCCAAATCTGAGGGCATGGTCCTCTGCCGGAAAAGGGTGGAGTGCCCACTCCGGGTCAGGGACGAGATCTTGCCCCAAGTGGAAGAGTTTAAGGATAGGGTGAGAAGTTCGACCATCCGGGAGGGGCTCAGAGTAGAGCCGCTGCTCCTCCACATCGAAAGGAGCCACTTGAGGTGGTTTGGGCATCTGACAAGGATGCCTCCTGGGCACCTACCAGGTGAGGTGTTCCGGGCATGTCCCACCAGGAGGTGGCCCCGGGGCAGACCCAGGACATGCTGGAGAGCTTATATTAGCTCGGCTGGCCTGGGAACGCCTTGGTGTTCCCCCGGATGAATTTGAGGAGTAGGTGGCTGGGGAGAGGGAGGTCTGGGCTTCTCTGCTTGGGCTGCTGCCCCCGGATAAGCGGAGGATGATGGATGGATGGATGGATGGATGAATGGATGGATGGATGGTTTTGTCAGTTTAAGTCCCCACCATGCTCTGCTTTTGTTTGCATTTTGTCTTTCACTATAAATAAACTCACTCATAGCTACGTTGTTGTCAGTGCCTGCAGTTGGGTCCGCTCTCTCTTTTCTTTCCATGCAGTTGCCTCACTAAGTGTAACACTATGAGTAAATTTTAAATGGGTAAAGAGAGCTTGCAACATAAAGTACTTATTTTGTTCAATAAAGCTAATGACAATAGAAATGTCAGCAGAAGAATGCTCACTGCAGCTTATTTAAAAGCTACGGATGTCTGTGACTTTTGTAGTGTTTTATCATTCTTAATTTAAAAAAAATGTTTTGTTGTTAAACAATACTCTATTTAACAGTAAAAATGCCCCCCTTCTGTATTTTATATTTGATTCACCAACAAGGCCCCTAAATAAATGGGTTATTTAGAAAAGTTTTAGAAGAGTTTTAGAAAATATTTTCAGACTGCCAAAGTTTCAAGAGAGAAAATAATGACCTGATGCTGTCCACATTCTTTTATGATATTTATGGCACTAACTCTTACTTTTTCTCACATTTAAAAAAAAAATGTGACATGCATTTCTGGTCCAGGGTTAGAAATGGTTTTCTTCCTGTTCCCAGATATGACCCTGGTCAGGAAGTTCTTTGAAGGAATACCACCTTCCCAACTGTGACAGCAGCTCTTAATAGCAGGATATCCAGTTTGAAGTACCCCTGACAGACTTTGTCAGAGGTCAGGCACCCTGGCAAGGTTCACTGGCCATGAGAAGGATGCCCACTGCCACAAGACGAGGTGGATACACATTCAGTGCCATGAAAATGTTTTCACATGACCTTCATCATTTTTTAGCTTTTCACATATTTGTCACACACAATTTTATTTATATAGCACCAAATCACAACAGTCACCTCAGGTAAAGTTAAAAATTTAAGATCATCAAATAAATTATAATATACCCTCCACCACTGGTTTGGTGGCCTGGGCAGCACTGTGCTGTTTTCATGTTTCATTCTACATAAATTAAAAAAAAGAAATTCAACTCGATGAAGATTTAGCAATAGAATAATGGCATAAATAGCTGCAGAAACATGCCACTTGTGCCCATAAAATATGGAATCTGCAATTCCCATTATCTTGAAAAGAAAGTCAATGAGCTTTGTTAGACTATAGAGGTTTCTGATGCTTGTGTCTAATGACAAAAAGGACAAAAATTAATTATTGGGTCTTAGGAAGTTGAATCCAATTCTGATTAACTGATCGTAAGCTAAAGGGTGTTTACAGACAGATAGATTGCCACATCTGGGATCATACAGAGCTAATGGTAGAAAACACTATCTGAAACCGAGTGTTCAGAGCAGTCTGAAGACTGAGCTTTTGGCTCACAGTGACCTCATACTTTGAGACCTTAAAATAAGAATCCATCACTGACTGTACATACATGCCCGAAATAGGAAAAGCAAAAATAATTAACCATGTTGAGTTTATTTAGCAATCCAATTATAAAAATTTGCACCAATGAGAGCAATTTTGCATTTTTTAGATTCAGTTAAGGGACACCTATGGCACCATAGTATCCTAATTCTGATGTATGATCCGTGCTTTTTTAGAAATATATAAAATCCTAGATATTAATACAGTATATCTCAAAATACCAGCTCCATTGCTGTTAGGTTAATCATGGTTAGGCAACTGAAAGTGTTAAATAAGAGGGAGGCCTGTATGGTTAGATAATTGGCCATTCCAAGATATAATTTCTTAGTTTATCAAGCAGGACTTATTAAAACCAGAGATTACAGAATGAAAATGAAAATAGAAAAAATACATATCTGTGCAAACTAGAAAAAACAAAAGTAAATAGACATTTTACATAAGGAAA
Source organism: Pelvicachromis taeniatus (assembly GCA_015108175.1). Lineage (NCBI taxonomy): Eukaryota > Metazoa > Chordata > Actinopteri > Cichliformes > Cichlidae > Pelvicachromis > Pelvicachromis taeniatus. Next base: position 18,314 of record VURO01021073.1, read on the forward strand.
TACAAGATACTTTTTTCTGTAAAATGAGTGGCACTGCTCTGCGGGTGATAATGTGGAGGAGGAGAAGTACGTAGAGCCTTTGCTGCACAATTCCTTATTGACAATCCGGAATTCCTGATTGTGGTCAGTGTTAAGAAAAATACCTCTAAAACTTTACCACCTTGGCAAGGTGGGAATGAAGGAGACTACAGATTTGAACCATGCAGTGTCGGCTAATAGGCTCAGAGAAGACGGCCAAGAAGTTGACCGGACTAGAGCAATGATATCAATATTGAGACTGGCAGCACAGGTAAGTGGTAGTGATGTAAAGAACTGAAAAGCAGCTTATCACCCAGGAAAGCAGGCAGACGAGTGACTACAGATCTTCCTTACTGAACTTACTCATAAGGTTCATTACAATGTGAGGCCAAGTAATAAAGTTTAAATGTAAAGGTTCAAACAATCCAGGGACCAGTGTTGCTTTTCTTTATTCTTCATCATACATATACTGTTACACTGCAGGATGCTCATCTGGACGTAGCGGCTTCCTACCATCCATCCATCCATCCATCCATCTTCCGCTTATCCAGGGCCGGGTCGCGGGGGCAGCAGCCCAAGAAGAGAAGCCCAGATCTCCCTCTCCCAAGCCACCTCCTCCAAGGTGTTCCCAGGCCAGCCGAGAGATATAATCTCTCTCTTAGTGTGTCCTGGGTTTACTGTGGGGCCTCCTCTCGGTGGGACATGCCCGGAACACCTCACCCAGGAGGCGCCCAGGAGGCATCCTTGTCAGATGCCCGAACCACCTCAGCTGGCTCTTTTTGATGTGAAGGAGCAGTGGGCAGTGGCTCTACTCTGAGCTCCTCCCGGATGGCCGAACTTCTCACCCTATCTCTAAGGGAGAGGCCAGCCATCCTGTGGAGGAAGCCCATTTACGCCGCTTGTATCCGTGATCTCATTCTTTCGGTCACTACCCACAGCTCGTGACCATAGGTGCGGATAGGGATGTAGATTGACCGGTAAACTGAGAGCTTCGCTTTAACACTCAGCTGTCCGCATTACTGCAGCCGCAGCACCGATCTGTCTGTCGATCTCCCGCTCTCTTCTCCCGTCACTCGAGAACAAGACCCTGAGATACTTAAACTCCTCCACCTGGGGAAAGAACTCATCCCTGATGAGTTCTTTCCCAAAAGGGTGGGCACTCCACCCTTTTCCGGCTGAGGATCGTGGCCTCGGATTTGGAGGTCCTGATTCTCATTCACACTGCTTCACACTCGGCTGTGAACCGTTCCAAGGCGAACGTATCATTTTCAGTGGGAGAAACGTTTCATCATCATCCAAGTGACTTCTTCAGTCACAGCTGACTGCAGGTTTCTAACCTTATAAACAGTACATTTACATAATGACTGAAACTAGCACCACTGAAGGAACAATGGGCTGTGAGGTCAGTTCCTAATCATTAATATGCAAATTATCATTGCCACTGATCAATAACCAATGATCATTGATTACTGACTATTGATCAATGGCCATTGAGTACCATTCACAGAGAGTGGGGGCATTTTAATATATAACTTCTCTTGCCTTATAAACCTCTAGTTTTCAGTCACATTTCTGTTATTATTATTAAAATAAGACAATTTCTGCTAAGTGATAAATTCTCAAATGTCTTTCTCAGCCCTGCACAGTCTTTGAGAAACATTTATGGAGGCTTTGGAAAGTCTCACACTAGAAATGCATTCAATAACATGGTTTTGTGGAGTGTGAGTTGAGGTCTGTAACTGTGAAGGGCTCTGCCACCTTGTGTCTCGGGTTGCTACAGGAAGTGTGCAGAACTCATCGGCTGGATTTTCATGGGCACAAATCATTATCCTGTGTCAGAATAGTTGTTTCCTCTACGGGAAAGCCCCCCCCCCCCCCCCCCCCCCCCCCCCCCCCCCCCCCCCCCCCCCCCACCCTCCCCACCCATTC
>VURO01021073.1:20280-33853 GCA_015108175.1 Pelvicachromis taeniatus
ACCCCAGTTTCAGTCAGATTACATACTGACTACTTTTGTACATGTCATTTCACATAATCATAGTTTTTTTTTCTTCTAACATGTATGCCATGTATGTTAGGTGACACAGCTCTTTAGGGCTGGGAAGTGTGAGACAGTGCCCAGGATGACACAATGACTGCATCCCATCAGAATGTAAATGCCCTGGCCCAGCTGAGTCCAGCTTACTTCCTGTGGATCAGAGCTTTCTCTCATGCATTTCTGAATGGGGCTGGTGTGACAGCACTGAATTGAGTTCCTGTTTTTGCTCTTCAATCAAAAGTGATCCTCTTGCCAAGGTTCTGCCCACTTTTCAACTTTCTATCTACTAAAACAAACCCAGGACCTCTCAAGAAAAGAGAAATGAAAGTGTGCTTCTGGTTTAGACAAAACCCTGAGCTTAGGGATTTCCCTAACTGAACAGAGGTCAGTTTTTTTCCTTCTTCCTAACTAAAGTCAAGTGTTCTTCTTTCAGTCTTACATTAGGTATTGGCAAATACAGCTCATAGTTAACATTCTCTTTGCTGATTTGTCAGATTATACTGAAGGTAACCGTCTCCATCCAGATTAACTGCTTAACACTAACCACTTGGGACTTAAATTAGCTAAAAGCAAGTGGGCAGATAATTAATTAATGTCACTTTTTTTTAAAAAAAAAGGTGAAATAGGTTGACACTGAGAATGTAGGTCAAGCCACAGACGTGGGATCTCAGAATGACGACTGTGCAGCATTTTATCAATGCATGTTTTTCACCTGGGTTCATAACTTCCATGTAATCCAAGCTTCTTTCAGAACACTGTGAAACATTTTGTGTTCTCAAAACAATAGAAGATAATAATTTTCCATTCTGTAACAGTTTTAATGGATATTTACAACACAGTGTTCAGACAAGACCAGTGTCCTAAAAATAAAAAAATAGATATTTCCATCTGCTGTAATTCATATGTGGTAGTTTAGCTCTGTTATGGGACTTTCCTCTCTTGATCTCGATACATTAAAATCAGCAGAAGGGGATAGTCCCTGCACCCAGCAGAGCGAATGTCAATAATAACAGGTATAATAATTTTGTCTGAAATAAGTCTGAAATGGCAAAAAAATAAGGACCTGATGGGAAGGTTTTTTTAGAAAGCATCTTTTATGTGCAGCAACTATCAGTAGGCTAAAGAACCATAAAAAGCGTTCCCTATGTGAACCACTGGCATCAGCTCACTTACCAGTATTGGAGCTAAACCTGCCTTTTCTAGAATGTAGCTTCTTATTTGAGGTTTCATTAACTAGTTTCATTGACAAAAAAAAACTAATTTAGTCATTGTAAGAAAAGAAAATGTGTTTTATTATACTGTAAGATTCCCTTTTAACTTTCAAGCTCCTCTGTTTTCCCCACATGTCTGCACGGTCTTTTATTCCCCTATTTAAAACTGAAGGCTGTTGTTACAGCTGTCCCTAAGATGCTCACAATACATTTGACCAAAATTGACTTACTCAATGTAAACTTTACTTGAACTTTGCTTATACCGAATAAATATATTAGACAAACTCTTGCCATGACCACAAACCCTCAGGAATGCATGTCAAAAGAATGTGTCTTTAATTAATTGCACATTACAGTGGCTCTGACTCAGATTCTACAGGCAGGGATATAATGTGTTCCATGACACTGAAGAATGCACTGATTGGTTTCTTTCTGGCTAAGACGAGACGGTGGTGGAAACTTTTGACTACTAGCTTGGATTGTTCTAAAATGCTGTCATTCTGCATTCTCACCTGACTGTCCTTGTCACCAGTGCTGTGTAGGAACAATTGATGTATTCTTTGGCAGGCCACGCTGCAAAAGAAACTATTCAAAGTAACAGAGAAGTGAAAGCCCATTTGGAAAGCTGATTTTGCCATAAAGCTACTGGAAGGAATTTTATCTTTGTACTTGCCAAGGAAAGACTTGAACTGATGATTTTTATGTATTTCAGGCCCTTTAATGAACTTTTAGAAAACTTTTCTGTTTTTTAGGTCCCCAATTCTCTATATAGTCTCAAATGTTACATGTAGAGGTATTTACATGTGCTTCTTTGTTGCATGGAATTTGGTCCTTCACTACTATATTTGGTTGGAAGAATGTGTAGCAGTTTATTTCTCCCCCCAAAAATCTCTATCTCACAAAACTATGCCAATGTTGACAGTGTTGCAGTATCCCAGCAAGAAAATCTCATAGCAACTTATCAAACAGTGTCTGGTTGGGGCATATGAAAGAAAAAAGGTTTTCCGAGTCACATTATTGCCATGACAACTCCACGTAGAGCTTCTCTTAGATCTAGTTGAGTTTTCTTCTATGAACAAAACGCAAAATTTGAAGAGGTACTGTCTCAGCAGCACACAGCATAGTGGGAATACAAATAAGTGAACAGTTTAGCAGATTTTCTAAAATCAAAGTAAAGCGAAACTTTTTTGTTTTGTGTTTGTCCCATTTGGTTCTTTAGCCATCAGAATTATTGTCTGAAGGCCAAGAAAGATGCCCAATGGATTTACTTTACCAAGTGGATCATCACGGCCTTGACATATTGGTTTGATTGACCTTTGTTATTATTATTTATTTTATTTTATTTTAAGTTATTACAGACAGGGCAGACATGACTGGGGGATAGGAAAGCAAGCAAGCAAGAAAGAAAGGCAGGGGAAGGAAAACAGAGGGGAAGAAGGACAGTGAGAGAAGACACTTAAAAAAATCACCTGTTGAGAGAGAAAAAAGAGAAAACAAGCAAAAAGAGAGCAACACAATAAACACAAAACCACGAAAGATATAGTTTTTGTGTCTGTGAGTACCCGTGTGTACACCTGTGTATGTACACCTGTGTGTGTACACCTATGTGGATGAGTGTTCTTGTATTCAAAAAGTTTCTCCCTGTAACAATCTGCTAGAGGGTGTGGGGACCCATAGCCCCGTCCCCCAGGGCGTGAAGCAGGCATGGAGCAGATCCAGACGCCAGACATCCAAAGGCCCCCAAAGCACGAGAGCCCAAGGAGGACCATCGAAGGGGCAGCAGTGCCACCCTCCTGGAAAGAGCTGAGGAGAGCCCCAGACATCAGCCATGGTGCAAAGCTACAGGGGGCTGCAGTGACATGCCCGCGGGCTCTGCTGGCAGACAGCCACGCCAGAGTGGACCGAGCCCCAGGCCCTGGAAGGAGCTCGACTGAACCACGAGTGCCAGGCCCCACCAAGCAGCCACTGGGAGTGAGCCGGTACATACCTGACCGCCCAGCCTCGAACGCCGAGAACCACCAGTGCACCTACGTCTGTGGGCATCAGCCACCAGCAGGGAGTGTGGTGGTGGGGGAATAGGCTTCCATACCTGGGAGGGCCTGAGATGTTCCCAGAGAGGTGGAGTCTAAGACCCGACCTGAAATGTAGACACAGACAAACAGGCACACACAAACATGCATTCCCACCCTCATGCACAAATATGCAAATACTCTGCACTTGCACAACGTGGAGACAAACAGAAATGGACACTGTACACACACTCACACTCCCCAAACATACTTTATAACCCAGGTCCAGGTAGCCTTGCAAACAGAGGGGGAATCCCTAGACCCAGGAGATGTTACCCTTTTCCCTGGGGTGGAGACAAGCACACCATGCCCAGTCCCGAAGCAGCAGGGAGACCCCACATCCCAGACCCCGACCAGACGGCAAACAGAGAACGGAGATGTGAAGACCCCATACCTCTCTCTGCTCTCTGCCCCCGCTCATGTGTGGTTCTGCTGTGTGCTGTTCTAAAGTGCATGTAGAACAGGGTATACCCAGGTGAAGCTCACCAAGTCTGTATGGTTTACCAAAGATACATAAACAGGGTGTACCTTTAAGACCAATTGTCTGTATGAGCAACTCGGTCACCAATAACATCTCTAAGTTTCTGGCTTTGATCCTCAACCCGTTGGTAGACATCTCTGAACATCACATCCAGAACACCTTGGATTTTGTTGAGAAGATGAGAGATGTTATTATGCAGTTAGATGAAACAATGGCCTCGTACGATGTTACATCTCTCTTCGCTTGCATCCCAGTCACCGAAGCGTTGGAGGTAGCCCGTAAGAGGTTACATGATGACCCCAACCTCAGCAACAGAACCACTCTCAGCATCGACCAAGTGTGTTTGAACTGTGTCTGAATTCCACCTATTTCACGTACGAGGGTCAGCACTACAGACAGAAACATGGGTGTACCATGGGTTCCCCAGTTTCACCCATTGTGGCCAATTTGTACATGGAAGAAATGGAAAAGAGGGCTTTGTTATTCTACCCTGGAACACCACCAAGTCAGTGGTTCAGGTATGTGGATGACACCTGGGTGAAAATCAAATCTCAGGATGTTCCACAATTCATGGATCACATTAACTTGTTGGACAAACACATCAAATTCAACAGGGAGGATATGAAACGTGTCAGGTTAGCCTTCTTAGACTGTGAAATTTCCATCAGTAATGGGGGACATCTGAAAGCTGATGTGTACCGTAAACCATACGGATCAGTATTTAAGGTTTGACTATCATCATCCACTGGAGCACAAACTAGGTGTCTTGAGGACACTACAACATAGAGCGAAACACCACAAACACAGACACCGCAGCCAGGAAAGCAGAAGAACATCACATCAAGAAGGCCCTGAGTAAATGTGGTTATCCCAGCTGGACATTTGTTAAAGCTGGGAATGCACCTAAAGAAAGCTCCAGCCGATCCAGGAGAGAAGGACGACCGCTGCCTAAGCTTAAACCCGTAGTGATCCCGTCTGTGTCAGGAATATCAGAACAGCTGAGACGCATTTTTTCCAAACACCGCGTCTCTGTGGCTTTTAAACCCCAAAACACGCTGTACCAAAAACTGGTCCACCCCAAGGATCGGGCCCCCCGACACAAACAGAGTAATGTAGTGTACGCTGTTAAGTGCCAGGAGGATTGGCAGGATTTATACATCGGGGAAACCAAACAACACAGAACAGATACCTCATCAGGCCAGGACACTGCTGTCTATTTATACCTACAAGCCAGATGAACAGAATCAACTTTTTGGAATTTGTATTATATATTTTTTGTATCACATTTGATACATTGGGCGTTTTTGACAACTTTTTGTTAACAACAATGTTTATTTTAGACAAAACAAGAGTTTTGTCCATAACATTTTGAAATTATGGCAAGTATTGATCATGTTGATGAGATAGAGGTCGCAGAAACTCATGTATCAAATGTGATACAAAGGGCTTTGTAGTGTTAACTACTTTATTCAATATTGCAAATGTGTACCTTCTTCTTCTTGGTACCATATTTTCTTCACAAAAGTACACATAAGATCCAATATTTGTGTAGTATGTGACTGAAGAGGAAAAGTTAGTTAGGCATCAGTCTACATCATCCAAGGATGCACAATTAGATGTTCCTGTTTTGGCATTCTTACTGCAATACATTTTCAATATGGAGAAATCATTTTGAGAAACTGAGCATGATTCATTGAGATGCAAAATTCAGTTGAGCTTTTTGGAGATTAGACTCCAACGACCCATCATAAAACAGAATCCCCGCGGTGATATGAATTCATACAGGCCAACCTGATGTCTAGATGCTGGTGGTAGTGAAAATGAAAGCTTGGATGGAGCTCTGAGTGACCTGGGTGAGCTGGAGCTATGGAGGAGGTGAGTTCACGAGTGAGAGTCTAAAGTGACCACAGAATAACAGTGAGTTCTAAAGTATACAGAAATTTACAGTCATTTTTTGGCTCACAGAAGGCAAGCTAGAAGATGTCTAGATGTCTAGCATCGCTACAGCAGTGATGTAGGCATTGAGTTTGACTGTGTGGGAAACTTCAAGTGATATAAGATGTAAAGCATAGTCTAGCAGCCAAACAGCCAAGAAAGCAGGCCACAGAAATGTCACACCATGAAAATCAGCAAAACCTTGGTGTCTACTGATACGTAGATAGGTACAGTTTTACTTGGGAAAATCCCTTTAACAAATGAAGCACAAGTGTTGTGTTTATACAGTGATGGACACACCAGAGGTTCCATGAGTTCTGCTTTAGCTAAGTGGCCATTTCTGTTGAAGACCAGAGCTTGAGCTACTTGTAACTTGTACTCTAAACTGCAAATTACAAACTTGAAAATAAAAGGTTCAAAGAATTACAGGCTTCTTGAGACGGTCTTATGTGAGTAGGGAGTCAGTCATGTGCATAATCTACGCTGCCCTGCATTAGTAACAACACTGAGACCTTGGTGACAGTTGAACGACTGGTGCCAAAGTGTGACTCATTCTCTGGAATGAGGACTGCTGATGACCAGCCCTGATGGCCAAAGCATTGTGGAGTGAATATGTGTGATTGAGGCCTCATAATTCTGCAGAAGCTCTTCCTCACTTTCTATAATGACAATACGTCGGTTCTGTCAGAAAAGAAAATATCACTGTTAAAACTTGACATCCTTCAATGGCCTATTGCATCTGAGTTGTCTGGATAATTTTAGATTTTTTTAAAAGCAGTGTTAACGCCTTCCCCTTTGGTCAAGTACCTACTTAGTAAATATTGCTAAATAATAATGACAATCGCATCATTCTCAGTTTTGTTTTAGATCTATTTCCAAATAAGAAGAACTACCTACAATATGCTGCACACGCTCTTTCAAACACAAATGTTGTGTTTTCTGTGTAGTGATTTCATATAAGACTCAGTTGTTAAGTTTGGTTAGATAAGGAAGACTTATGATACCTGAAAGCTGTCTTTCTGTTTTGTTAGAGTACATTCTACATAAAAGAGTTAGAATACAAGCAACTGCTTTTACAAAAGCAGACATGTGATTGTCCTGGCAGAAGGAAATAGATGTGGACTTTAAGAGACATTTGAGAAACAAAAGGAAAAACATAAACCAAAAGCAAAATTAGAGTCAGAATGAGCTCCACATGTTGATTTGTGTCATTTGTGCTCTTATTTTTAATGAACGTGTGTACTGATACCTGGCCAAACAATGAAACGCAAAGACTTTCAGTGTGATTGTAAACAAAACTATTATCCTTTGCCATTGTCAATCTTTTTGACTCACTACTGCTATAACAGCCTGAGGATCAGCTTATACACATCACTTGGATGTATCTGCTTGTCCCCACAGATTGGAGATGTTTTCACCATTGCAGTGAACAAGTGATTGCTTGGCTCTATTAGGCACAAACTGCATTGGTTTCTATGAATGTCAGCGCTGGGCAGGTAGATTAGTCCAGCAGCTCTTATCTCCCCCTGCCAGATTCCACTGGCAGGTGGCTCGAAACAGTAGATTCCCATCCATTTTTACCTCAGCTATTGTTATAAAAGCCTGAGGTGGATTTCTTTTGTGTAGTACCACAGCAGAGCTACTGTTCTGTCAGTGCTAAGACACTTGCATTGCAGTATATCTATTCTTAAATAGGACAGGAAACTATTTTCAACGCCAAATCCAGGAGCTCAATCCATTATGTTAAAAAAGCAAGCACGAAGGTCCTCAGAGTTTTTCTGCATCTATGCTATATGTTAGCATGTTAACATGTGCTTACAGAGAAGCATTAGCAGTCAGGTTTCTTGCAACTAGTTGTTATATATGTCCAATACAACTTGAACTTTGGTTACCTTTGACACCTGAGAAAAAAAAGTGCTTTACCAACTACATTATAACTGTATCTGCTATTAGTGCTGTGCAGGCAGTAAGCAGTGAGTTAATTAGAGCTTTCACAAATGAAAATACCCGTTGAAGCGGCTGATGAAGAGGTTAGTGACAGTGAACCAAAGCTACAAAGATTTGGATTATAAAACAAAAGACATAGCATAAAAGATAAGATACAGACACAGATACCAGATATCCAATAAAATTAGTAATTAATAACATAATGATAAAATATTAGAATTTCAAACAGCACTGCACATGTAGCACACACTTTTTCCCATCTGTCATAATTTCACCAAAGTAACGCGGCAACAGCACAAACTGATAGCGATAACTTACATTTACAAAGACCATCAGGTAAATCATCATTGATATGCTTGATCTAAAAACCTTTCATGTGCCACTAAATGACTGAGATGTTTTCTGTCCATCTTTAATTAGACTTGAATTAGTCCTCAATCAGTTTCTTTTACCTAATATACAGTTTGAAATGTGTAATACTGTTAAATAAAACAAGAACTAGAAATCCATCCATCAATCGATTTCCTTCCACATTTAGCAACTTGGGCTTCTAAAAGGAAAGTAACTGCCAAACACAACAGTCCCAACAAGGCACCAAGTCTTTGTTGCATCTTCTGTTATTAATTCTGGCACACTGACATTTTATAGTGTTTTCTTAGCAGAGGCTAAATTGCTCCATACCAATTTAATTTAAATGAACTGCTGTTTCTATATCTTTCTCTAGCAGTGCTAATCTTTGCCTCAACATACAAGAGTCAAAGTTATAGTTATCTGAAAAACAAAGGTATTCAGAAAATTCATTATCTCATTCTGAATTCTTAATAGCATTTTGTTTCTCTTTTTGTGGGACCTTTTACGAGAGTCTACAAAGCTCACCAACATCTCTATAATTATAATGGCTGCTAGAATAATCCCATAGGAAGCAGGAATGTCGGTCCCTCAGTTAGATACATATCTTCAATCACAGCTCCAAGTTCTGTTTTCAAAATGTCTAGGAATCACTCCTCCCATGGATGATCTCAGTGTCCTCAGACGACTTCCTAAAAGAATGAAAACTAATGTAAACTACACTTTCTAGTTCATTTAAAGTGTCTGTTGCTCTCAGGCTCCGCTTGGCAGCTGTGATTCTCTGGTTTTCCAATTTGGCACGTTGCTCGTAGACGTGGCTTCTGAAAACCATGACAGAGGCAGATTTTTGTATTCTTGACACAAGAACCCTTCCATGAGTCCCATGTGAGGACTTTGCACTGCACAGAGATGGCTTTAAAGGCACATTTCCCATGACGTTACTTTGGGCTTTAGTGGTAATGTGATTGACAAACAGGAATTCCACTTGATTCATTGATGTTTTCGGTCTTTTATAAAGTATGATGCTGTCATAGTTTAACTCTGAGTAGGCTGAATTATTTTGACACGACATAATCTATGGGCATGACTTAGTAAAAACATCTGGAAAAGGAAAACCGTTTGGGCTTTGTCCTTATACTTGAACTGTCACTAGTCTACTGTGTTTTACATGGCTGAAGTTGGAAAAAGTCCATCTTTTACCTTAAATTAGTGGTCACAGATTTTTTTAGATGCATTTTCTTTAGAATGTGGCCGATGATGGCCCGAGCAGTTTTTATCACCCTCTGTCTGCTGCTGAGCTGTTCCCAAACCAGACAGTTATACAGTACATCAACATGCTTTCTAATGAGCAGCAGTAGAAAGACTGACAGATTTGCAGACAGGTGGGTCTTCTTCAGTAGTCTGAAGAAATAAAGTCTCTGTTGTGCCTTTTATAAAATAGCAGCAACGTTTCTTGTCCATGTAAGGTCCTTAATGACGGTAACTCCCAGAAATTTAAAGCAAGCCATTCTCTCTTCCTCCCCTCTCATTCCTTTCTGTCGCCTGAAATTAATGATGAATTCCTTTGTTTTTTGAATGTTCAGGGACAGGTTGTTATGATTGCACCACGCAGACGGGCTCTGCACCTCATCTCTATAGGCGACCTCATTCCCATTTGAGATGTCCATGATTTGAGGTGACCTAGGACCAGTCTTTCAAAGCAATTAGATATTACTGATTTGAGAGCAACGGGCCTGTAGTCACTGAGGGAGCTTGAAAATATCTGTAAGTACCTCAGCAAGCTTGTGTGCACAGTCCTGGAGGACCCTTCTTAGGATCTCATCTGGGCCAGCAGCCTCCCTGGCATTAGCTGCCCTCATGGCCTCTTTCACCTCTTCTACTGGAGCATCAGTGGCTGGTCAGCAGGAGTCATCTGGGAGAAAACAGTTCAGTCTGGGAGAGCTCACAGCTGCAGCACACGGCCATCTCATCATCAGAAGCTGATTATACTATTCATCTACAGTTTCACAGGACACATATTTATTCATGTTTTTAAAAACAAGTGATCATTTCATATAGCAGCAGTACATTTTTAGATTTTCAATGTAAAAATGTTTTTAAAGGTAAATATTGAAATTTAAAATGTAATAATGTTACAGCAGTAATATGACATTTTATACTGCATTTAAACTTTTTACAGGCAATAAATCGTTTTATTGAATTAAATATGAATTTAATATACAAGAGTTTACACATAAACAAATAATAATACATCATAAAATCCAACTAAAAATACTCGTCTATTGAAATTTTAAGATTGACTATTTGTATTATGACTATTTATTATTATTGGTATAATCTGTTATTATTGTTTATATTTTTCTACTATATATGTAGATGTTTTTTTCCTCAGTCTCAGTCATTCGCAGATTTTTGAACCTGAAAGTTTGCTTAAAACACAAATATCAGCCACAATTGTTTTAGAGGAAAACATTGCGTGTGATGGTGAAATGCACCCGTGCACTCAGAGGCCAATTCATCTCTCCTCATTACATCATCTTGTAGATGCAGTCCAGCAGTTTACTGCGTGCAGCTATCTCGAGTGTTTCGCACAGTGTTTTTGTGTTGTTTGTTTTGTGTAAGATGGCACCAAACACAAATTTAGGGTTAAAACTATAAAAATAGGAATTCATAGGCCTTTTTTTTCTTTTTTACCACATTCACAGGGGCACAGGGAATGTAACTCCTGTGAATTGTCGACTGTATAGCTTCAAATCCCACGTGGCTCATTCTGAGAAACTAAAGTTCTGTTTGGCACTTCGAGCGTCTGTCTAATGTTAGAGCAGCTCTTTGTGTAACAGCACGTGTCCGATTCTTTTGAAGGGAAAGTTTTGGGAGCTGGTAATGAGGTGAAATCTCAAGCATAGTTCTTGGCTTAGCCACCTCCTCAGGGCTTCACCCATTGCCCTCAGTAAGTCAGCTTGACTTTCATGTAAGCTCTTTAACACAATGAAAGTGATTCACAGTTGAATATCCAGTAGTTAATTGTAAATTGATTGTAAGATTTGTATTGTAACTTGTTCGGGGACACACAACACAAAGCTGGACTGTTTGCAAAGTCTACTCAGGGCCACCAGCAGCTTCCCCTCTGGTCTCAAACCTTCCATAAGAAAACCATTTCTCAAAGCTGTTGCAGTGCACAGTTCAACAAACTGTTTTAAAGTTGACATATTATATATATAATTTCCAATGCATATTTTTTTCATGGACTAATTGAGAATTGCTGTATATGACTCAGAATAATCAATATTTATTCTGTTTTTGTGCCTTGATGGAGCTTTGCTTTATTTTCTGTCTGAAGGTGTTTAGCTCCTCACTTGTGTGCCCTTAAACTGACACAATGTGGGTGGGGCTTCTGTGGACAAAGTCAAAACTGTGTGTCAGAAATGACCACATTTGAAATCATACAGAACCAATTGTAGTAAAAGCTGCCTGGACCAGGGTGGTTAGAACAGTCTGAAGTGCTCACATGAACACTGACCTAATGTTTTTGAGACAATATTTATTATGAACATCTTTCCTTGTAACATCATATACTGTATATGACAGAAAATAAGAACGTGTCTTCAGTAACTATGGACCATTAAGAATTTCTCCATATGCACTGTTGTAATAAAGTCTCTCTGGTACTGGATTTGTCAGCAAATTGCTGGGATTGCAGAGATCAAACCACTGACCTTATGATTAGAAGTCAACCATCCTAAGCCACAGCCCTCAGGCCTCAGTATCATGTTCCTAAAAAAGTCTTTGCTGACTGTGTACATCTAGACATTAAAGGGAAATATTAACATTATTCATTCAAAATTGTGTTTCTAGCCTGCTCATGAACCTCCAGACTCACAGTTGCCTCTCCTGAGAAACCCTGTGGCTCTCTGGCGACTGCACTCCTGTGTGATGCACGTCTGTTCCTGTGTGATGCACGTCTGTTCACTGCACACAGCACACTTGTGCATAGCAACATATTTAAGAGCTTTTCTCAGAAAACACCTGCTGTGGCTGAAATCATTCAGTGCATCATAATTTATTTGCCATTGTAAAATTTCACTTATATTTATTTGGAGAAAGCTGACACTGTCTTTCTTAGTGTTGGAAGAGTTCATCGTTATCAGTAATAATTTAAATATAAGTAATAATAAAACTGAGAGCCTGACTGACTTTCAGTGTACAATCAAGTGTCACAATGATAAGTGCATTGTTACTGCTTCTAAGAGGACATCATTAGCAAGTGTGACCACATCAGAATACAGTGGGATGCGAAAGTTTGGGCGTCATGATTTTCCTGTATAAATCGTTGGTTGTTATGATAAAAAATGTCAGTTAAATATATTATATAGGAGACACACGGTGATATTTGAGAAGTGAAATAAAGTTTATTGGATTTACAGAAAGTGTGCAATAATTCTTTAAACTAAATTAGGCAGGTGCATAAATTTGGGCCCCACAAAAAAGAAATGAAATCAATATTTAGTAGATCCTCCTTTTGCAGAAATAACAGCCTCTAATCGCTTCCTGTAGGTTCCAATGAAAGTCTGGGTTGTGGTTGAAGGTATTTTGGACCCTTCCTCTTTACAAACATCTCTAGTTCATTCAGGTCTGATGGCTTCGAGCATGGACAGCTCTCTTCAACTCACCACAGATTTTCAATGATATTCAGACTGAGATGGCCAATCCAGAAGGTTGTACTTGTTCGTCTGCATGAACGTCTTAGTGGATGTTGAGCAGTGTTTAGGGTCGTTGTCTTGTTGAAAGATTGAAAGATTCCTGGACATTGGTCTCCAGAATCTGCTCATACTGAGTGGAATCCATGCGTCAAGTGGCTCTGTTTGTGCTGTGGGCGGAGAAAAAGGTTCCTCTGCATCACTCTCACATGCAGCATCTCCTTGTGTAAAGTGTGCTGAATGGTTGAACGATGCACAGTGACTCCATCTGCAGCAGGATGATGTTGGAGGTCTTTGGTGCTGGTCTGTGGGTTGACTCTGACTGTTCCCACCATTCGTGGCTTCTGTCTCTCCCACATGTTTCTTGGTCTGCCACTTCGAGCCTTAACTTGAACTGAGCCTGTGGTCTTCCATGTCCTCAGTATGTTCCTAACTGTGGACACAGACAGCTGAAATCTCTGAGACAGCTTTCTGTATCCTTCCCCTAAACCATGATGGGGAACAATCTTTGTCTTCAGCTCATTTGAGAGTTGTTTTGAGACCCCCATGTTGCTACTCTTCAGAGAAAATTCAATTCAAAATATTTTTTTCAGAAAAACAGTGCCTCTTTTTTAAAATGTTTATTTCCCAAAGATTTTCTTTGGGAAAAGTTTTTCTGTTTGGCTAACGGTTCCAAACAGTATTACACCTTTTAGAATAAATTGGACGATAACTCTTATATAGTTAAAATAAAATGCTCTGTGAGAGTTAATATAAACTTTTAACACCTAGTTAGCGTTAATAAGTGTTAAATGATCAACTCCAGACAGATTTGATATTTAACAC
>VURO01021075.1:13128-47112 GCA_015108175.1 Pelvicachromis taeniatus
CGACTTTTGCTGTTGCTATGCTTTGGTTTGCATTTTGCAGTGTTGTTTGTTGCCTTCGAGTTTTGTGATTTTGATGTCTCGGTGAAGTCACCACCGATCCGATCCTTGATTTTACTTTGCTCCTCTTTTCTTTACGGAAAAAAAGAGGGGGAATCATTTTTAAAGCCCGATGACATTTTAACGTGCTACTTTTCTTGCAGCTGAGCTCACAGGTTTGTGGTTTTTGTTTTTGGTTTTTTGTGTTCCTCTCTTTTTCCGATTTCATTATACTTTTGCTGGTGGCAGTGTCAAGTATTTTTTGGATGTTATTTTTTTTTGACTAGATGATGCTGGGTGGACGAGGGGAGTTTTGATTCTTGGGGGAGTTCAATGCGTTCTTGTTTTCAACGAGGATGAACAGACATTTTCCCTCTTGCAGGTATATAACGTGAGCGGATGAGTGACACGTTTCTGTATTTACAATAAAGAATGAGGTGACAGAAATATGCACCTGTGGCTGACGTGTTATTTTGTAAGGGCTGCTCAAATTGCTGATTAGAAAAGGCATTCTTCATCAATGTTACCTGAAGGTTACCTGCTGTGATCGATCTGTGCCTAATGCTTCATAAAATTAAAAAAAAAAATCTAATGTCGTGGTCAACAATTCAAGAACGCGGATTGGAAATCACACGCAGCTCGTTCGATCACAGTGTTTTCTTTGTCGTGAGTTCAACAATCTTCACGCCGTCCAAGCTGAAGACTAAATGTAAGTAGATACAGCCAAGGAGGGATGCACTGCAATGAATGCAAGTATCGAAAGTCTATCCATATATCGATTTGGAGGAGCGGAAATAACAAAATTCCTTCACTGCAGCAGACGCTTCTTTAAACTGCAGCTGGTTACCAAGTTGAGGGAAATAATTAGGTTACAGTTTCCATTGCAGTATCTCATGGGCAAATATATTCCCACACTTAAGTGCCCCTCTTAGTCCTCCACAAACTCAAATCCGCTTTATGTGGGCCTGGATGCATAAATACTCTAGATTTTTTTTTTTCTCTAATCTGATTTTGCAGGAAATGAACTAAAAGAAGAGTTAGAGTGAAATAATCCTTTCAGGAGGCAGGTTTAACCTCAGATTATTAGTGCTGCAGGAAATGCAAAAATAAAAGCGAAAACAGATATAATGGAGTCTTAGAAAAGAGCAAGGCTTGCAATCAGCTACTTGAATTATTTGCTCTGTGTGTGTCTCTGTGTGTGTGTGGGTCCATAGCCAAAAAAGTCATGGTACTCAGCAGAAATCCACCATCTTTACATGACTTACTCACTAGACCACTTTTTTCCCGGGCTGATCTAAATCATTTCTGCCTTTGGAGTTTCCATTTTTAAAGAAAGGAGTCAAGCTTGTGCATCAGATCTCATCAGTTTGCTCCATTTAACTCATATGTGTTCAGTTTAACAGAACAGAGGTTTTGTCGGTGTAATACTGCAGGCCAATAAAACACAGGGGAGTGGACCATTAAGTCTGAGTGTAGACTGTTAAGTCCCGGTGTCATTAAACAGGCTTGCATAGTTGATCAGAATCCGAAAAATGTAATGTGGTGAAATGAAACATTAATAACTACTGGATGAAAAACGCAGTAGGTAAACTAGGATTGTTAATAAGGCAAACTGACTAGAGCAATTAAGATGAAACATGTTGCCGAGAATTGAAAGGCTGTTATTAAGTATTGATTTCTCTGCCTTGGGTTAGATCTATGCAAACCATAAAGGAGATGTAGATAAAGAGCATGAGGAGATTTTAATGGGGTCCAATTTGCGAGCCAATTTAGAAACGGCTTTAAGAGTCTCGGAAGAGAGTAAGTGTTTGCTTGTAGACACATAGTAAATATATTATAGGCTATGGTGTTGGAGTAGGTGTGAATTTGCTACAGAGTTTGTCAGTGACTGAAAAAGAAGAATTACAGATGAATCCAACAATTAGATACAGATACAAGTAATCAGTGTACCGTCAGTTCTTGCACTGCAGCCACGATTTAATTACATTTTCCTTCAAAAACCTCTAAAAGTCACTGAACTCATTTAAGCCATGAACACATTAAACTCTTACACCGAGTAATTAGGTGAAAGAATGACTTTAATTTTCGAGGCCTATATTTTAGCCTGAAGTCAGGGCATTTCACTGTGTCTAGATAATATTTTCATCAACTTCTTCAAGGTGTCACACTCTCCTCCAGTTTATCTATGCAGAATTACACACAGCCATTCACACAAATCCATTTTTAGCTGCGTAAAATAGTTGTCTTTTGTAAACGTTCCAAAGGAATCCTCTTCATTACCTTCGGCGCACAAAAGTTTTAATCAGCCCGCTCCTTCAAAATCAATCCATCTGTTGGCTTTCAAACCTCAAACCACAACATCACAAGACATCAACATGTCTTCACGCCCTGAGTTGAGAGGTGTTTCTGCCACACCGCCACAGTGTGATCTCCACAGACATCTCTCCTGCTAAGCATTATGATAGCTTCTATTACGTCCTGCGGTGTTGTGTCTGCGCTCCAGGCAGGTTTTCTGTTATCTGGGCCAAGCCAGAACCACACAGGAGTCTCACAGAGAAGTATGATAGCTCTTGTGTGGCTATATCTCTGCTACCATGAATAAAACATCACGCAAGAGTCAGCTATGTGCACTAAACATGTGCTTAACTGGGAGATGCATGAAAGTAAATGCAGGTTTGGTGGTGGTGGTGGTGGTGGTGTGTGTGTGTGTAGGTGTGTGTGTGTGTGTGTGTGTGTATGTGCAGATATATGTTGCTTTCTTTCAAGAAGAAATAATAAGCAACATTAAAGGAGGACAAAATCTGAGCAGACTGAGACTTTTTATGTTTTGCCCTTTAAAGTGTTGAAAAGGGAGCATGAAACAAGTTTTATCATTTTCAAGAAGCAACAGTAGCTTTACTTAAATTATGTTTTGTTTTTTTTTCTAACCATAAAGGCACTCATATAGTATGACTTGGCACTGTCTGAAAGTATGGCAGCTGCAAAATTGGTCTGACATATTTTCTCATCTTTACGATTTTTTTGCCAGGCACTGAAGCTCTCAATTAATCTCTGCATTGCTTTAATTGGATTTCCATATGTCATCACTCACATAGGAAAGACTTTGGTTGCTGCTTTCCATCTTTATAAATCAATCTAGAAAATGAGCCTGACAGAAATGGTTATTGTCTTTCTGGTAATTATTATACTATAACAATAAATAATGATTTGCTCCATTCGAATACGTACGCAAAATCCAGTTTCTCCTTCTTGACTAATACGTATACGGCAAAGAGCACCACTCTTTAGTGCAATGTTATTTTGACAGTGTGATTAAGTGTGAGCAATACCTTAATTCTTCTTAGGCTTTACCACAAAAAAGAAAGGGCAGTCTTTAAGTTACCTGGAAGAAAAAATGTGCGGCATGAAAGTCTGCAAGGCGCTCGTTGTTCCCAAAGTTAGATGTTTTTAGTAATCGCATAGTTGTACAGGCAACTTGCAGGAGTGCATCCATATTATTATTAACTCAAAGCATCTTTCATCTGCATTTGGCAGCTAGTCAACCATATCAACATGACACGAAGTACCGAAGTAAAAAGAGTGTTTTACGATGTGTTTTATTTCCCTCAATGAGGCATTCGCTTCCTTCTCCCCTCCTTTTAACAGATAAACAGCTTACCTTTGCCATGACTCATTCTACTGAGACTAGTGTTAAGTACTTTACTGTCCTTTTCTGAGCTGTTAATTTGATAAGTGAGGGGATCTTGCACTTCATATTCTGGGCAATTAAACCCATATCTGAAGAATAGGGTCAGGCTGAATGACTTTCCAGTGTCTATTATGGGAACCATCTGAGTTATTGTGCATCACTGAAATCAGACTGCTGCACCGACATGCTGAGACCTGATTGCAACTTTAGAAACTCGCATGAAAGCAAAGTTTTGTTTTAGTTACATGTAATTGACATTCGATCTCGAGGGCGTTGTTTTTATTTTAAGAATACAAAATATGACATGGTCTAAGATTTGGGATGTGTTTGGGATGTGTAGAGCAATTAACAGCAGTATCGGTGCGGTTGAGCAAAAAACGTTTCTATTTTTTTCTGATCAGAGCACACTAATTCATAGAGGAATGGCTTTTTCTATTTTTAGGGAGGAAATAAGGTTAGGACAAACCTCACAAAAGGACATGAAGCTGAGATGGTGTAAAGGTCAGTGTTTGGAAGATCCGCTCATGAGGAAAGTACAGTTTATTCTGCTTTCCCAGCGCTGTCCGGTTATTGATCCAGCCAACCTGATAGCTTCCAGGTCACATGAGGTCAAGCTTAAAAATTCAATACAGTTTTCTAATTAGTATGTGTTAAATTCCATTCAGCAGGAGTATCATGTAGGAGCAAAACATTCAAAATTAGGCTTTAAATTAGATATGGATGAAGCGTTGCTGCTCCTAATATACATAAGTATTATGTCTTTAGACGAAAATGTCACAGAGTTTCCTGAAGCAGCATCTTCTCCCCCCCACCCGCCTCCTAATTAAACTGTGATTTCAGAAAATTGTTGGTCTCATTGTAGATACATAAGCCTGTTTCATCACTTAACTTTTTGGCATTTTAATACATGTTTTTCACATCAGTGTGCCAAACATCATCATTAAAATTTAACCCTCAGGCAGAAGGATGACCGAGCCAAAGATGATTAGTCTGTGCTTTGCACGTCTTTTCTGGAAATAACGGAGGGGCTCAGTTTGGGTACATATAGAATTATGGAAATGTGGCTGGAATATTTTGGCAGGACACACAAAAAAAAAAGAACAATACACATGACCTCAATCTGCACAAACACAAATGTAGACATACATTTGTACAGAAAGAGCAGAAGAAAGAAACAAATGCATAAAGTTTCACCATTTTTTTGTACTTTTAAGAGCAGGCATTTTAAGAGGAGGAAGATTTTAGTTTTTATTTCTGACTTGTGTGCATTTATTTTACTTTCATTATGCAGAAACTCTTCGATTCAGCCCTCCTGATAACCTGCTTCCCCTGATCGGGCTAGCCAATCCGCATTAACTTGAGTAGCAGCAAACAAGAACAGTGACACAGGAAAAGACAAGCTGATCAAATATTTAGAAAAGCGCTGAACGCTTCTCTGTCTTACAAAGATGAAGTATTTTCTTTACCTCTCTGAAACATAAAAAAAGCAGAAAACACTACAGATTAAATAAACATAAGAATCTCCCAAAACACCACTATAAAATATTAAAAGCAGCATTAAAAAGATAAAACACAGAAATACCAGAGACTAAGGGCTCCCAGGTCAATTTATAGAGGGTAAAATCGAAATGCATAGCGAGATTCAAAGACTTGAGATTCTTGGTTGCCATAGGCAACATCTAAGATCACCTAATTGATTTATCAGGATGCAAAAGCAAGTACTTTCTTGCAATCTAAAGATGACCTGGGCATGAAGATATTAAGGGTAGGAACATTATGCATGGGAAACATCTAATTGGGAAGAACTTTTTGTTTCCTACTGTATAAGCAGTGAAGCATTGCCCACGGCGATGAATTCAAAGGATTGCATAGTTTACTGGCAAAAGTGAATCTTGG
Source organism: Pelvicachromis taeniatus (assembly GCA_015108175.1). Classification (NCBI taxonomy): domain Eukaryota; kingdom Metazoa; phylum Chordata; class Actinopteri; order Cichliformes; family Cichlidae; genus Pelvicachromis; species Pelvicachromis taeniatus. Next base: position 18,749 of record VURO01021075.1, read on the forward strand.
AAAAGCTATTTCTGTTAAGAGACGAGGTTATAAAGTTGACAACTTGATCCATGATTTCTGGCATGTCTAAGTGACTGTGTGCTCTTTGCTGCTGAGTGCGTGACAGAAAAATAAACAAATGAGAAGCAACAAAAAGAAAAGAGGCAGAGGAGTGGTATGAACTCTTCCAAAGCAGGTGGCAGAGCCCTCCAGATGCTGCAGAGAAGCAACCATGCAGATAATGTCTTGCCTAGATTACCTCAGGGACTCCGATTACAGTGGAGAGTCCTCATCTGGGTCAGCTCTGAGCTGGTTCTGCATGGATCAGCTGTTCTTGCTGTTGTCCTGCTGGCCTCAGCTGTCTCTCACCTGCTTGTGACCAGTTGTGGATGTACTGGCACTCTAAACACAACAGTGTCGACACACATGATACATCACACTGTGCCGTACACTGTCATGACAGCCTTAATCGCAGGCTTATTTCCACTGAATATTGTTATGATAAAGTGTGCATGAAACTTTTTTGTTTTATTTTAATTGATCTAATTGAATTAATCAATTAACTGTTGTCATCTCTGGGAACCTTTCATTGTAACGGTGCAATAATAGTAGAACAGCAGGAAATAGGAGGGTGAAAAATCTGCCTCTTACAAAGAAGAAATCTCCAGGAGTGGGGATCTCAGGGACCAATTGGGGTAAGCAGAAAGTGAGGAGAGAAAAGAAGAGCATAGAGAGACAACAAACAATATAACGTAAGCATAGATAAATTGGTGAACAGGCCTTCAGAGCACAATCCCTAGGGGCTAGCGGCCAGAGCTCTCCAGGGGTGTTGGTTTGAAGGAATTTATCTTGGAATGTCAATCAAATAACTTTAAAGACACTGAAAATGGACACAAAATAATCGCAAATAACTGCAAAGAGGCATAAAACAACCATAAATAATCCAAAAAGACGGAAAGAAAATGCAAATCAACCTCAAAGAGACACAAAACAACTAAAGAGGCACAGAATTATTACAAAAAGACACAAACTGAACACGGAAAGACACAAAACAACTACAAACACAGACAAATTAACAGGAAAAAAAACAACCACAAATAACTCAAAGCATTGTGCATTTCTTTCATTTTGGATGTCTTCATCTTATGTTTCGAGGTTCTGGGGGCCTTTTTGCATGCCTCGGGGCACATTGACAACAGAGGGAGGGCGCTCCAAACAGGAGTCAGAGGTTTCAAATCTTTGAAGTTTATATCCAAATATAGAATAGACAATAAAAGGCTGTGATCACTTTATACAACGGGCACTAAAGAGTAGAGAAAAATAAAATGATCATAAAGTGATTATACTTTTTCAGTGGGACCACATCTGACAACAAATCTTCACCATTACTTTCAGACTGAAGAGGTCTGATGGTAATTTTGCAGCTTGTTTTTTAAATGTGGTCGGATACATTCAAAACTCTTGCATGTGGCGTAACATAGCTCATTCACTCAAACCATTTATGTTTATCAAATTACTGGCTTATATATTCTAATATAGTAATTTGTGTTTTTGTTGCAGACAATAATGAACAATGCATTTGTTTGCAAAAAAAGGTAGTTTACATAAGTTGCTATTAGACTCTACATTTGCATTAATACAGCGTGTGTAGTCCTGATGTTCAATTTAGAAATATACATTTAAGCCTCATCATTTTTAAGTGAGGCCACAATGCGGATCGACACAAGAGATGAATGTCAGTTATGAAAAATGGGCTGCAAATGCACATGTACAGCATATTTTTCAAATGTATGTATGCCCTCAATAAGATAAAGAATGTACACAGAAATTCCTAAATAGATATTTTCAAGGAGATATAAACTGAAACAGAGAAAAGAAAGAGAGATATTCCAACATAGAGGCATCTTGACTCACATAGTCGCGGGGATCATGACCTCAATTTTCAGTGTGTGCCACTAGGAAAGCACAGGTGCACTCAAGAAGAGATGGCTAGCTAGCTAGCTAGCTATTGAGTTTGTGTACCCCTGAGGGCAAAAACATGTCCACCAAGCAAACCTTTTATGTTTCTCTCAACAAACGGTTCAGTCAGAGGTATCGGGGGGGGGGACTGCCGGTGATGGTGAAAATGTATTCCGCTCCACATTCAAAGTCTGATTCAGGCTGACTGATAATTCTTAACTGACAACAACATATGGACAGACTTGAGGCTTTTTACACGTAGGCATTCACATTGTTATTTAAATGATGTTAAGTTATGCAGAACTTTTACTAACTAGGAGACGCAAAAGGGGGGAAAAAATGCAGAAATCAGCTTGGTTTCATTGCAAAGAATAGCTGTCATAGTGAACCCCACCCATGAGCGATAATCCCAGCTCCTGTGACCGCCAGCACGCATGCACATGTCCCTGCAAATATGCATCATGAATGCAACTGCATCCTCTTTGGATTGAGGTTAACAAAAAAAAAACAGAAAAACATCTGTCTTCCTAAAATGTGGTCCTATTCACTGATGGGTTTATGATTAAAAATAGAACTGCCGTCATTTAATTCCCCACTTAGCCACAAAAAACAAAAAGAAGCAATCATCTCCTGAAACATTAATGGCCTGTTGACATCTTGTAGCGAGCCACAGTCTATCAGGTGGCGTGTGTAAATAAGGCTTCATTCTTCATATTGATTTTCCCCCCAGGTTTTGACATCAGAGGAAATCAAGAAGCACATTGCTGTATGTTCTCCGCAATAAGAGCAGTTATTATAGCCATTACTTCCTTTTCCATCCATTTTCTCTAATATACACCCTGCGCCTACACCCATCAGTGTGCAAAGATGTGGTTTGGATATTTGTCTTGATGGAAAGGTAAATGAAATCTTCAGTCGAATAGCCTGCTCTGGCATTATTAGTGGATATAAATGTGCTTACTTACGAATTCCGCTGTTTCGTAAGAGTAACATGATTTTCTGGATTATATTTACGTCCCATTTGCTGCCCAGTTAGTGTTTTACTGCGCAGGAAATGATAGCATATAGTAATGTGAAAAGTGCTTCTCAACTTTTAAGGCTGAGGAAGCAAAGTCTACTTGTGACACATCATTCACCCTAATCAGCAGGATACTAATGCCCTGATTATACTCTTATTGTGTATACAGACATGGAGAGCTGGAGACAGGATAACAGAATAGTTATTCATGTTATAGTTTTTTGAAGTCTGCTACCTGGGCCGCATGTGTAGTTGGTGCATTGTGATGTAAATTCTTTGCGGACTGGTCCATGCAGTCACAAAAGACATGCAGGTATGCATACGACTATTAAATTTGCATCGCTCTGACCCAAGCAGCCTCTAGCAGACTCTAGAGGACAAGAGGACAAGGCATAAGTCATTCAAAAATTGTTTTAATCAAAGTTGGAGTGTTGATTGTGGTCTAAATAACAAATAATAAAGAAATCAGAGGGATTTGAACATCTATATATTAGTGATTTTTCGTTGCACAAATGTATTTTCTTGGATTTGTGCCCTGAGTGCAGGGCTACCTGCCCTCAAATTCAGAATACCTGTCATAAACCTCTGGAAAGTTTCCCCTCTTTTTTTCATAAGCACAGCCAGTAAACCCCACTTGTGAGGGCCGTACAACATTTAAATTCTCTATAACACCGGGTCTGTCAGCGCTTGTCTGACAGACCCCAGCGCCCCTGGCATTTTGCCCTGTACCAGCCCACCACAATCGATAACATGCCACCCATGTTTGTGCTCCCCTGAATATGCATGCCGCCCAGGCCACCCTTTAAAAACACTAAAAGTGTGTATTGAATAGGAGGAGACTAAGATTTAGATAAAGGAAACATTTTTTGAAAGTGACTTTGCTAATACCTGTTCTGTACTGAGAGAATATTAAAATAAGTAATGTTTGTGATAAACAATTGATCACATAGTTGTTCTTTTCAGGTTGAAGTACAGTATGTCTCACTAACTCAAAGTATTTCCTGCTTGGGTAAGTCCATAAAAAGCAGGAAAAAAAATAAAGTAATGAACTGTCAACATTAAAGTAAAATAAATATGCGAGGGACTCCTTTGATAAATCCATAAAAAAAAGGGATGCCATCATGTCAGACAGGCGCAAAACACTCACACTGACATGACAATGGAAGTAAAGACAATGCACAAATAGTTGTTGAGTGAATTAATAAAGACAAGAGTGTCGAATTTTATTTCCATAGAATGTCCATCACAGCCACACAAAATCTTGCGTCCTAAGAGGTTTTTTTCATATCCCAAAACATCACTGGGAACAACAAGCTGCCAGCTGGTCCATTGCTAATGCTGATAAATGGTGGTTAACAAAATCGTGGCATCCTTTTTACACTAGCAAGTGCTTACTAATTGTCTTAGCCACTTTGCACTTTGCTAGCATACTGTGACATCCACACAAACACATTATGAGCAGAAAACTACTTATTTGCAAAAGTGGCAAGCTAGCCAAATTAAAGTTGTGGAGAGAGTGCATATTTAGTTGTACTGTTATGTCATTAACACAACTTTACAAAAACCACCCACTTTGTTCACCAATAGAGCTTAACTGCTACATTTTCTGACACTCCAGACAAGTTTCACCCTGCTAATCATCCTAATTTCATCTCTCCTGACATACAGTATTGTTGATCCTGGCAGAGAGCCCATTACCTTCTGCTTAACTTAACCCCCTCCAACTTCTCAGTTTCTCTGTCCTTCTAACTGTGTGCAGCACCACTGCCAGCGCCTCCCTAGTCTTATCCATTTTGGCACTCTGACATTTTTGTTGACAGCTGTGTTGGCCCAAAAAGTCAGAGTTCCAGTATGCCAGATGGCCAGTCGAGCACAGGTAAAAGGTGATAACAGAGAGTAAAAACAAGCCAGAATAATATTATATCCTTTCCTTAGTCCACTGGCTTTCTTTCTTCTCTCAGCTTATCATGAAATTACAAATAGTTAAAACTGTTTCGACCGTATACTGGCTGTTCTAAACTAGTAACAAATTGAATGTAGAATTATAGAAAAAAGAAAACAGCAGGTGCGTGACAAGTGGCTCGCTGCCACAACAGAATCAGAGAGCAATGAAGCTGATTGCTGTTGAAAAATGAGTTAGGGTCTCAGGCCCTCAAACAGCAGGCTGCTTTTCTTAGTTTGTAATTGAGCCCTGTCTTTTAGCATGGTTGTACTGTGGGAATATCGATAATTTGAATGGATAGCTTATCATCTTGAAATGATATCCTGACATACGTTTGAAGAATGGGATGCAGACTTTGCTATTTTAGATTTAGATTAAAAGTTCAGCAGAATGCTGACTCATTTCTCCATCAAATACAGGACCGTGGTTCTTGGCTAGCTTCCAGTTAGCATTGTTTAGCATAGTTAGCATAAATACTAAAAATAAGTGATAAGAGCCATGCTCTAAAGCTCTAACTATTTATATTGCTTGAGTACTAGGGGTTTACTGGGTGTTTTAAGCTGGGCTAACGTATGTAAATTCAGGGGTTAAAATGAGTGGGAGTTCCAGAACCTTTCAGCTGCTCAGTAATAAAACCTAATCTGAATTTTAATACATAATTTTATCAAGGAAGTTAATGTTCATGTGCTGTTTCTGTGCAGTTTAGATTACAGTCTACAATCTACTAACTAAAGGGCCAGTCACTGTATTTCCTATGAAGGGGAAAAATGTGTGAAAAATCTGAAACAAACAGAACTTTAGAGAAAAATTAGAGATTATTTTCAAAGGTAATGACTACTCGACAAGTGACATTAGCTAGAGGGGAATAACTTACATTTTATGTCCGAATTAATGTTACTTTATTATTAAAATAGCAGATTCTGGATCTGCACATAATGTTTTGCTGAAGTTATTTGTGAACAAAATGAATTATATTCATGTTTTTGTTGGAATGTTACACGAGAATGCAAATGCATGCTGAACTGAGTAGCAGTATTATGGTACAATCTACAGTAGTAACTTCTACTAATGTTTAATTTGGATTTAAACTGATGATGCTCTTTAACATGACTTACCAAATTCTACCTTTGTAGTAGTAATAGTTTATATAACATACAACAGTGTGGCTGAAGAGCAGTAAACCTCTAGAGCAGCAGCAGCTGGTCAAAGCCTTTCCACAAAGAAAATGGGGCCCAGTGCAATTTATTTTGTGACTTATTTCTAAGAGAGTCATTTCCCCCACACTGCACCCAATCTCAGGGTTCTCAAGTGGCCAAATTCCACTTTATCTCTTGGGTGACGTGATTTTATGCTAAGCTAAGCTAAGTATATGTGACAGACAGACATCAGTGGCATCTGTCCTTTTTCTATTTAATGCAAAAAGAAAAATAAGAAGCAAATGTTGTTATCCCACAGGCATAACTCTTAATTTTAGAGTCCCAGTGGAAGCGGGATTGCTTCTTACAAAGTGGTGTTGAACATAGCCTGCATGTAATTCAAATAAAATCTTTCAGATCGTTTCAAGTCAAAACCTTCCTCCAAAAAATGAACCTGCAAAAGTCATCTGAGCAGATATTTTCTTACTGAATATTACATGACTAGAATAACTGGATAAACCTGATTATTAGGAAGTCACAATATTAGCTGAAGACTAAAGCACCTACTGCACTATCCTTCGGTTTTACTCCAAAACTCTGACACAGCGGCTTTCTAAACTTTTGTGACCAGATGGCTAAACTAGAAGAAAGAATCTCTGTATTATTTCATCCTTTTTTCCCATTTTTTTAGACCCATGGGAAGCTAACTGCAAAGAAAATCCATTTCTGTCATTCTCCAGCAAGTCAGCAGATGACAGTGAATAAATTTGTCAGGGGTAAATGTAAAGTTGTTGCGAGCCACAGGAACTCGACAGCTCTGTAATGCAGGTAGTTGCAGTTCCTGCAAGACAAACTAACTGAACGAAGTGGGACATCTGGATTTGTCTTTATTTTTGCTATACTCTAAAGACACCTGTCAGTGACATCGTCCGGGAATACAAACATAATTAAGTAATCAAACAGACACATTACATATGTAAATTACATTAATTGCAGACATGGGCTTAAAATATTCATTCAAATTAGTCCCATCATTTAGGCAGGGATCTCTTCCTGGTGAGTGTAATCATTGAACTAATTAGGTCAGTCAATGCAAGTTGAAACAATTTGAAAAGCAATTTCACTTTCCAATTAATTATAGGCTCAGAGATTGAAAGCAATATGGAAATCTGTGGAGCAATAGCAAGGATAGAAATAACCCTTTAGAGAATCATCATCATGAGACCAGACTTATAGAAACAGGCCGACAGACTGAGAAATTTCACCCTGCAGCTTGAGCCTGAGCTGTTATTATTTTTCATGGTTTATGGGTCAGAATGTGTATTTGCCGAGATGACTTGTCTGTATGGATTTTGGAAGTATCTCAGGAAGACTATTCAGTGCTGTAGAGCTGAATAGTGTTAGATGAGAGCAGAGCACTCATTCACCTTTCTGGTACAAAGCAAACCACTTTGGAGAGTTTAAAACCGGCCGCAGAGTGCATGGCTTAATCAGAAACACACAAAACAAATATCCACCCTGGTCTGAACAGTTCCATTCGACAGTCTTATTTGTTTTGTTATGGCACTTTTATTTAATTCAGAAGCAACAATGTAGCTGCACTCTAGTCAAATTCTTTTTATAGTCCTGAGTGAAACAGCATTCATGGTAGCAATAAACACAACTATTGCAGGGGATTGTTCTCCAGTCTGCTACTACTGGAGTGAAGACGTGGTGCATTATAAGGACAAAAATATTGGTCCACCTACACATTACACCTACAGCAGCTGGCCAGCCATGGAGACCCAACAGGGTGATCTCCCAGTGCACAGCTTTTGTGTTGATATTAATGCCAGAGGAGTTTTGGAGCTCTGCAGTTATTGAGTCAGCAGAGCATTGACGAGCGTTACACACCACGGGCCTCAGCACTCGGCGACTCCACTGTGTAACTTTACGGGATCTGACACTTTGTGGCTTATTTGCTGTGGTTACTAAACACTTCCATTATACAAGAATACCACTTACAGTTTATGGTGGGATATCTAGGAGGGAAGACATTTATCCAGCTAACTTGTTGGGAATTCTTTCACAATCATCATGCGCAGATCACCTGTGGCAATGAAATTGAAAACACCTGAATTCAACGATTCATGTGGACCAATGCTTTTGTCCATGTGGTGTTTCAAAAACTGGCGCTCTCCTGAACAATGAAGAAAACAAAAGGTGCAAAAACTGTAATTTCTTTAGTGGATCATTAGGGTTTGAATTCCCAATTATGAGCATAAAAAGCATTTAGAACCTGATTTAAAACTAAATTAAAACTTAGGCTTTAATTAATAGTTTCCCCCTTAATAATTCCATCGAGTGATGTCTTTTACAACTCCTCTACTTGAATACTGGATACAGTGGGTGTTGCCATATTTAAGCAGTGTAAACGAGGCTCTAAAAGGGGAGTACTTTTTATTCCTTTTTGTTCAGAGAGGGTAACGTCATTATTGCTTTTAAAAAAAAACAAAAAAAACAATTAAAATACTAAATAAGTGTTTATGAATTAAATGCTGCAAGTGTTCACATGCCATAATGCAGCTAAAGCTCACATGCAGCATTAATATGGTGTTTCTTCTAGAGTTTTAAAAGCTTTCAGCTTTATTTGCATTTTGTACAAGACTGGTCAGAAACCATAAGGTTATTCTATTTAAATCCCAAACTACATTTGTTACATTGTATGGGGTTTTGTTTTGAAATCCCCTCATTAGTCATCATTAGTGAATCTTTTTTCCTTGTAAAGGTAACAATGGTGTCAGAAAGCTCAGAATCAGATGATTTTCTAAGCTGTGGTATAAGAATATAAATGTTTTCCATTCATTTTAGCCAAAAGACATGAAAAGAAATGAGAAGCCGACTTGTTTGCATCTGTGTGAAATGAAATAATCATTGTTTCAAAAAATAATGATAAATTATTTTGAGTGACAAATCTTTCACTATTACCTGGTGCGCTGCTAAATTCAAAAGGCTGACATGCAAAGCAATAGTGAGCAAAGTTTTTTCTCTTTTTTTCTTCAAGATAAAAATATTGACATGTTGACTTTTTGCTATTTTGTAAAATTATAAGCTACATAACGATACAGACTCAGCTTTCACAAGCTAAGTCTGTATCGTCATGCGTGCAGCTGCGTGCAGCTTGTTCTTGTACACCTAAAACAAGACAGATTATGGGACTACAGCATGTGATAGGACATGCCCTCAGAGGTCCCCTGCACCTCTTTTGCCCTTCGTTTCCTCACCTTTCCCATCACATTATCCTCAATCTCACTTTGCTCCTCCCCACAATGCTGCCTCCCTTCCCATCCTCAGAGATCTCACCAGAAGCCTCCAGAAAGACAGATGCTTTGTCCATTCATTCAGTAATTACATTCCACTGCCAGGTCTTGCAGGCTGATTATTTAGCTGTCTGTCTCATCTACTGCCAAGCCACTTCTCCCATGTAAGCTCTAATTCAGGACCCCAGGACAGCATCCACAGATAAGGCTCACTCTGACTGTGTTAAACAATGAAAAGAGTTCAAAGTGATTAGCTTGCCAGATTTTAGGTTTATTTTAGGTCCCATTCATAAAGGGGGAATGAATGTAATGAACATGCAACAAAACAAAATATAACAAATCTAGACAGTAACATACAGTACGGCAGATGCTTTTGGTGAATCTAACCAATTAATCAACTTAAACTGCGATGTGAATGTATAGCTTTGGTTTATTATGAAAACACCAAATTAGTTCTCAGAGAAATGAGAGCGACTGCCTTTGGGCTGGCCTATGTTTTTTTCTTACTCCCTTTTATATTAGAGCATCACCAGCTGTTATGGCAGATGGGCAAGGTAGCAACCAATTTAACTCCATCCATTTCTATGCAAGCACACAAGAAACAATCTGTCTCTGTCACTGACGGTCTCACTGGCTCTCTCCTCTAAGCTTCTTTTTTTCTGAAGGGATCTAGCTTTATCGCTTTCATTTTGACATACAGATTTTTACCAACATCAACTAAAAAACAGTGATGGGATTAGATCAAATGTACGTGCTTGTGATTAAATGCGCATTTGCAATACTTCTACTTTAATTTTATATTTCAGAAAAAAAATTAGATGAGCTTCCCATTGTCCTTGCCAATTCCTGAGAAAAACTTGGAAAGGTTTTTTCAAGAAGTAGACTGACAAGTTCATGATACTAAAAATTATTTCCCAAATGCACAAACACTCACCAGCCACTTTGTTAGGTACGCCTTCCTAATGGTCCTCAAAGCTTTGATAATTCTTTGTGGCATTAAATCAATAAAAGGTGCTGAAAACATTCCTCAGAGATTTTAGTCAGTATTGTCGTGGGAGCATCACACAGTTACTTTTCATGCCAATGTCCTTTTCGACCACATCACAAAATGCTTTGTTGGACTGAGATCTATACTCGTGTAGGCTGTGGCACTTAATTTATGCTAAATTAGTATTAAGGGACCCAAAGTGTGTCAAGAAAATATCTCTTACAGCTTTACACCATTGTTGATAGATGCAAGATGAGTCCATGCTTTCATGTTGGATAGCAGGGATAATTTTGACCCAATCATCACAGCAGAGATTGAGACTCATCAGACCAGAGAATGTTTTTTCCAGTCATTTTCTCTCTAATTTTGTCGAGCCTGTGTGAAATTTAGCCTTAGTTTTCTGTTGTTAGCTGATAGTAGTGGTATCTGGATAAGAAATGCTCTTCTGCATACTGTACCTTGGTTGTAACAAGCAGTTATTTGAGCTGCTGTTGCTTTCCTGGAAGCCTGAAGCAATTTGTCCTTTGATATCAGCACGGCATTTTCATCCAGAGACACTGGATATTTTCTCTTTTTCAGAACACTCTCCGGTAGATGGGTGTGTGGCACAGCACCAGTAGATCCACTTAGATCCTTGAGATGAAGTGTATCTGGTGGCTGGTGTGTGAAAACACACACACCAGGATGTGTTCCTATATTTACACTGATCATTTTAAATCATGGTTTATCGTTACAGTTGGAATATTTAGATTCAGCAGCAAACAGTTATAAGCAGATTTCCCCACACTACAATCATTATTAGTTGAAGTGCTTTAAAAGATAAAAACATGAATAAAAATTAACATAAGCCATTTCTTACTATACTTTTAATATATTCTGAATTTTTTCCAGATTCTAATTTTAGTTTTTGAAAATTCAGGCGTTTTTAGGTGAAAGAGAATGTTTTACAGTGTGATTCGTTAGTTTACTCAAGTAAAGGCTCTGAACTCTTCGTCCACTGTAAGTCTAACAAGCAGTGACACAAAGAGCAAAGAGGAGCAGTGAGGTTGAAAGTGGCTTAAGATGCTATTAAAGCCATAACAAGAGTTAATAGCAGGGCAAAAAAAAAAAAAAGTTAAAGGTAATGGTGCTGCGAGTCTCAAATTGTCCAGATCAATGTTTAAAGAGCACATGGTGTAATTAGTGAATCTTTTGTGCTTCTAAAATCTTTTTTGCATATTCTATCAAAGAACGCATGGGCATTAAACACCCAATTGCCCAAGCAATAACTAGAAAACAGCTGCACTACATCAGAAGACTAGTATTGTTCTTTGCTTCTGTACTAATACAAGGATAGAAAAGCTGGCCGGAGATGAAAATTTAGCCCAGTAGTAACAACACTCTTCTAAGTGGGGCATCTATTTGCTCTCAAAACCACCTGAACTATCAGTGTCACACAATCCACGAGACACTGTAAACATTCATCTGATCCATGCTGAAATAATTGCATCACATAATAATTCATACCCCAAATCCTCTGTTTGACAGCATGCCAAAGGTGGTGATTAAATTCAAATCTCAATACCGAGGAGGCCGATGAAGTCCTCTATTCTCTTGTCATGTTCATGAAATCAGTCACCATAAGAAGATGGATAATTTGTGGCCTTAAGCAGTGAGTAATAATGCTTTCACAGAGTGACATACAAATGATAATGGATCAGTGTAAAAAGGAGAAGTCCATTTTAAAATCCGCTCCGGTGTGCGGCTAAATGTTGCAGTGATCAAATCGGCTTACAAGTTTCCCCAGATTAGTCATTTCCCTAAATCCCCCGAGTGGAGGTCAAGAGTGCAAAATTTATATGACACCCAGAGTCTTAAGCAAGGTTAAAATAAAGCAGAATTCTACAGCAAGAGGCCAAAGTCTGCCAAGAAAACATCCCACACACCATTAAACCAACACCATCCTGGACTATTGAAACAAGGCATTTGGCTTCCAACCCGTGCAGTCTTTAGCTGTCCAGATTGGTGTACCAGGTGTACCGGAGCACCAGCACATCTCACATTTCTTGTCTGACAGATGTGGAGCCCAGTATGATCTTGAAGTCCATCTTCCTCAAAGCTGGAGGTGTTGTTCATTCTGAGAGACACAGTTATAAAAATTGGTTATCTGTGGTGCTTCTAACCTTCCTGTCAGCTCCAACCAGTATGGCCAGTCACCGCTGACCATCTCACTGGATGTATTTTCTGTTTTTTGTATCATTCTGAGAAAAGCAACAGGTTTAGAAATACTCTAGCCACACTTTTTTAATTTAAATGTTAACTGAAGCCCCATAGCTGTATCTGCATAGATTTATAAATTACACTGCTGGTACATTTCATGATTGGTGATGCATGCTTCCACACCTTACTGACTACAGCTTTTTACTAGCAAAAAAGGCACGCACGCTTACACACACACACACACACACACACACACACACACACACACACACACACACACACATAAAGAGAAAACACTCCAAATCCAACAAAGTTGTTTTAATCAAATCCAGTTCAGAGGCACTGTGGGACACCTTCAAGCTGTCAGCTGATGGAAAGCTGTTGATTATGGTTTTAATAAGAAGTAGAAAGTGTGACCATGAAGACTACAGTGGTGCAAACTGCAGTACAATACAACACTTCTTACAATGTGTAATGGATAATATTCTTCCTTTGCTTTTTTCACTCAAAGCGAAAGTGTAGCCCTTCTTTTAGACTTCATTTAAAGGGAGACACGACAGATCTGTGATGAATGTTCGATTGTGTAGGTTTTTAGATCATTCATTTGTCATTCAGATGAATATACTACTTCAATTAGTGAATAAGAGCTGGAGATTGGATCTATTATCAGTGCTACACTTTTGTCTACTTCTTAGAGGTTGTTGAAGAAAAAAAAACTTGAGGAAAAATAGATGAACTTTCTTGCTGAAAGTTTGATAAGATTGATATAATGCTCATATTTTACTGTTTAACTCTGTAACAACCAGATGTTATAGCTTAGCATAAGTCAAAGAAGGACCTAATTAGGCTGATGTGGTGTGTCATTCTCACACCAGGAACATAAATCCTGCCATTCTGTTGGTTACCTTTGGCACACAGGTTGTTCTTGTTTCGCCACTATTGTTGAAAGTTTAAAGAGAAAGACATTAAGAGGGAGGAAGGAGGGGGTCATGAGTCAGTAGTATGAAAGACAGGAGACCCTGGTTCATGTACCATTTTGAAGTGTTGTGTTTTCCCCTTTATACTTTGTTTTGACTCACAGTTCATGCTTAGATACTGAAAGTACTTGTTTATTCTTCTTCTTTGGAAAAAATTATTTTTAGGCAATTAAGATATGAATAAGCTGTTCTGACTTCTGACTGTGCAGAAAGTCTTGAGCCCCCCTCCATCATTTCTTTATTTTTTGCTTCCAAGTTGACTTGAGCAATAGTTCTCGGGGCTTTTTGACGGTATTTCAAACTATGTTCTTTCTACATTGGCTGTTTTTTCAGTCCAGTCCTTACACCTGACCATTTTCAGAGAAATGGTTTTTTTTGAGTCACTTAACACTGACCTATGAATAATTCAAGCATAAAAAGACCAAAATCTAGGGGTGAACCAGTGGTTGTGAACCAACAGACAACTCAGCAACGCAGCTCATGTTTCAGCAACTCTGTGCATTGTGTCCATTAAAAAATGCACATTTTGGAGGAAAAAGGAGGAAGTGACCAAAGCCTCATCTGAATGATCTTAGTGGAAGGATGGCTGCAAAGAAGCCACTTTTTAAGAATAGGAGGATGAACGGAGGAGGACAGGAAAAAGGCCATTTCTAAACCCTAGAGGTGGATCTGTCATTGTTTGGCGCTGTGTTTTAGCCAGTGGTGTTGGGGATCTTCTTGAAATTGATGGAATAATGAAAAGTAGAAAAGTACTATCAGATTTTGAGTCACCATGCAGTACCATGGAAAGCATCTGTCTGGCAACTGCTTCAGTTTTCAACGTGACTACAAATGTAGCAAACAATAATAACTAAACAAAACAGTGGACTGGCCTCACCAGAGTCCTGTCCTCTATGGTATAGGAGCAGTGTGGGATCATCCTGACAGAGAATGGAACAAAGGACAGCTAACATCCAAAGAAGAGCTTGACTGATGTCCTTTAAGAAGCCTAGAGAACTATTCCTGAACACTACTTAAAGAAATTTGAGGAAAACTTCAGACTGTTCACAGTTCAGACTGTGTTGAAGAATAAAGGTGGTCATACCAAATATTGACTTTCAAGCTCTTTGGAAATGTATAAACTCTGTTTATTTTTTTTCTGATACACTGTATTTCCATGTATGTTTTCACATGTTCTGCAGCTATTTCCCATTTTCCTCGTAAAAGACTTTTGGCTCAAGAGTTTTGAATGGTGAATTCCCATAAAACCATGTTTTATTTTGCAAATAAAAAATAACAGGAAATGATTTAATTACTCTTTGAATTCTAAACTATCATATTAGTACTCTAACTCGATATTTTTGGACAAATGCATAATTACTTTTTTGGAAAAGAAAAATGTGAAAAGTTATTGATGTGTGCCAGAATGATTACTTCCCGTGTTCTCTGTTTGACAAGACTTGTGAGAAGTGTTTTTTTGAAAAAGTTACATATTCTCAGAGGGCTAATTATGAGCTAAAGGTGCTTGTTGCTATATTTTGTCATTACAGAGACAGCATAGCTCTGTATCATTAGTATGTGACAGCATATCTTCTTTTGCTGTCTCTATGCTATACTAGGCAAGCCCTCTGTGGTTAATAGGGAATAAAAATATCCAGAGATGATAAGGTCTATTACAACATCTAGGATATATTAGTTCCAGTGAGAAACCCCGACATATTACAGTAGAGAAAAACGGAGTTTCATCTTGCTATGACAGGAATGCACTGAAGTGTAAAAAAAACAGTACTGCAAATGAGACAGTAAGGGGCAAAGGTTAAAAGAGGCAGCTTCGTCAAGATACACTTTTTTGACCAATTTTATTAAGATGTGACAATAAAAATCAAATTGAAAGCCCTTAAATGAAGGGGTTTGAAAGCTGAAGACTCAAGGAATACTTCACTTCAACATGGAGGGTCATTATAGTTTCTGAGTGGTGTGCTACAGCCCAGAGCAGTGAAATATAGCCAAGAGCAGGTCTAACATGTGCCAGAGGGGTTGCTGGGATTGGCCGTCCTTCTAGATATCCACAGCTGAACCTCTATGGCTCCAAATATTAAATTAAATAGGTATTCTGACCTCTGTGCAAAATAATGTTTTCTCTGCTTTTTAGCTAGTAAATAAGCAGAGAAGAACACATTTTAAAATAAAAAGTGTCAAAATATTTAATGATTTTTCTGATTTTTTAGTCTAAATAAAACAGTCGGGACTGTGAAAGTATTGGTCTCCATTTATGTCTTGGCAAGTCTAGTTAGAAAAGTCATGAGCCTGTAAAAATCCCTTTATTTATCTTAATCACCTCACTCTTATAAAAAAATCTAAAGATTTTACTTTGGCTCATTTCTTATTTGATGCCTAGTGAAACTACATTGTTTTATTTTACTCTTGAACCCAATTCTGGTTTATCAAGTCAATGAAATTATCTGCCCTTTCTATCACATCTGTTGAGTATTGACTTAATTTTTTTAATTAAGTCGCATACAGCATGCACTGTATTCAGCTCTAAACTACAGAAAAACCTGTAGCTGCAGTTAAATAAAATTCAATAAAATGGTAACAGTTAGATGGTGCAATTGATGTCAGAGGCATTTGGTGATAAGCATATCAATGAGCATAAATTATATAGGCTATATATAATATATATATATATTTTCTTCTGCAGATTCGATTGCTAGATTGTGTCAGCAATTAACTGATTCATGACAATAAGTATGCCAATTAAGAAATTGATATTGGTGCATATTTCAAAGACATACATTTGATAGAGGAAGATGCTGTATGTCATTATTTATATAATTATAAAGACTCTCATTAGGAAAGAAAAATGTAAAAATGTGAGTCTTTGGATCAGTATCTCTCTAGGGGAAAACACTATACATGACAATGACAATAATGTCATTAGGAGTTATGACTTCAATATCTGACTGATCGTATATATACAAGTATATTTGTAAAACCTTTCCCTCTCAACATCTGTGTGCGACAGCCCAGTCCAATCTAAAATCCATCCTGCAAATGCACCACATAAAATCTCTCTTATAGAGCTTTTACATAGACGGTATCCAATGGCACCTCAATATAGACAAAATAGGTGGTCCTCTTATGTGTACTGATGCATTTTTTTTTACCTTTTGGATAACAAATAGCAATTTTAAAATCCACATTTTATACGATACTTTGTTTCATTTCAAACGGTCTGCTTAGGCAGAAAAAAAAATCCAAAAGGTTTTGAAGGAGTGCTGAATCATGCTCTCTTACATGGTAAACCAACATTAAAAGCAACAGAAAATCTCCATGTAAACTCTCAAGATGGTTTTTCATGGCCTTGTTGTGCTTTCAAGTCTCGTCTGGCGCTTTGGATCGTTGCCAGTGTCATAGTAACGTGGCAGGATGTGTCATCGTCTCATCCAGGCAACACTTTTCAACAGAATATGTTAAGGGCTCCTTTTTTCTGTGGGGCTGCTGGAGTGTGGCACAAACCATCAGGAGCCTGTTTATTTTTAGACAGTCCTCACGCTGATTGTATTATGACTGACTTAATAAGTATCGAGAAATTTGGAGAAACTTTACTGGGTTAGAGACATCACTCTGGAAAGGTCAGCAGAAATTAGTGGAGTAGGAGGGAAACTTAACCTTTCCCTTGGGTTGACTGACAGAGAGACAGAAGTGGCTTGATTGCAGCCATTGTGTACTCTTGTGTTTGATGATAATTACATATCCTGTTGTTTGCTCGGATCCATAAATATTTCATGAGCTCCTGTCTTGGATTTCGAAAGACTAGAAGATTTCCACTATTCTGTAGCAAAAAATAACTACAATAGTGATTCAAAAGGGTGGTACTAACTTATTATACAACACTAACGACTTCTCTCTGGGTTGATTTTGTGGCTTTCTGTCCTGATACTTACACACTTTGAAAAATTGTGTAAACGTTACTGAATTGTCATTACTGCACATACACATGCACATACAGCTGACTTTTTCAAATGTCTGTAGGAGCTCATTTATTGCATAGTTCTCATAAAAAGCTGAAGTTGAAGTGTTATCTTACCATAAAAATTTAAAAACAGCACAAAGCTAATGAAGCATGGCTAGCTAATCATGTTGGTTTTTCAGTACAAAACAAAGATCTTTGATTAGAAATGATTAGTTGTATCAACAGAACCACATGCTGTATTTATTGCTATTATCAGCAGCATGGTGCACTCGCTTCCTGGAACATGCCTCATGTGCTCGGCAAGACTCAAGGAAAATCAAACACAACCTTTATAGCACCAAATTCTCTGCGAGACCCCAACCTGTCAGTTTTACACTTTGGTCTGAATACTGATTAGATAAATGAGCTCATTAAGCAAAAGTTGCTTTCATATTTTTTTCTTCTTTTTTTTTTTTGCTAATTAATTTATATACAAAAAGATTACAAACAAGAGAAAACAGCAAGCACACCTCTGTCCAATTCTGCTAGCAACTCTAAAGCTTATTAATACACAAAAAATGATTTGTCCAAATCTTAAAACTTGTTTATTAAATAAAGCTAGTGTGTATGAATAGTTACATCTAAGGACCCTGAATGTTCTTGTCTATATGGAATATTATGGTGTTATCGTGTTGCCCAGCAACCACCAGCCGATGGCGCCGCAATAACCTATTTGTTGCATTTAAGCAACTATACCACCTTAAAAAGGCATAGTATAATTTAGCATTTGTGAAATATATTGATTTGTGATACTGATGTTTTTTGATATTTCCAAATTGTGATATTTACTATGAATATTAATATTTATTGAATATTCATTTACAGAATTTCACACAATAACTTACAAAGTTGGGTTTAGTGTATTCAGAGAATTCAGGAAAATTTTTATGTTAAAACAATGGGCTGTCGAGTCATGTGAATCACTCCACCCTAAAGAAATCACCTTTTTTGACATGTATAGATAAACTATAGCATATGTAAATATGCAACCATAATTAAAATTAAGTTCTGAGATCCTCTTTTTCTCTATGGGTGCATATTCGAATAAACTCTTGCATTTGTTTTCTTATACACTTAAAGGGGGTCGTAAATGTCTGGATGATGAGTGAAGCAGTAAAGGTAAATACATTTTCAGGCACAACCACACAATGAGTCCCACAACATTTACAATGCCTATATTTTCTGTTTTTTCACTTTTGGTAATGTAATTAAGTATATCTTTTTGCCAACAGAGCAACAAACAGAGCAAACAATACTACAGGATAAGCATGTATTTGTAAATTAAACAAGTAACATGAGTGTAAAATACCGTATATCTTCCAGCAGTAGCCCTGGCGTTTACTCGAAAAACGGTGTTTAAAAGAGACCAGCGGTTGTTGGAGACCGGCTCTTATTCCATTCTCAGACGGAATTGTCACGGAAGTGAGAGGGAAAGAGGACCCAGGCGCAGTTTTTAGACTGAGGTGAAAAGACTACAAAGTAAAATAAAAGTGCGTTTATTTACAGTGCTCCAAAACGTATTCCAACAGTTCACAAATAATGCAGTTCCCAATTGTGCTCCTCCTTTGCTCCCGAGTGTCTCCTTGTCTGTGGTAGCCCAGTGTACGAGTGGTGCTCCCCGAAACTTCTCTCCGCCCGACTCTCCAGGAGAGGAAGTAAAAGACCAGAAAATCACAGTTAGCAGGTTTGCTAGCCGACAGTTCCAATTCAGTGTAATAATCCCACTTTGACGGTTGCCGCGCATCCAGCTTAAATGCCGCTGGTCGTAGATGATGGCTGATTGGAGCCGAGTGATGAGACACGGGAGCACCAACAACAGCGCAGAGGGACTTCCGGGTCAAAGGTTGCCCGGCTACTATTGGAGACTGGCGTCTATTTGTTGTGACATGTTTTCAAACTGGCGTTTATTAGAAACGGGCGTCAATAAGAGACAGGCCACTATTAGAAGATATACGGTAATGCAAATAAATCTATGGGGTTTTAAAGCTATACAATCTATTATATCATTATTTACTAACCACTGTTAGTGCTATCAGTGGAAATGTTCACATGTAATTTCATATTCATCAGATGTTATATAATCTGATTATATGACATTATCATGTCATTCAGCTGTATGCGTTCCCTATGAACACAGGACAGATGTGATACTTACAGAAACACAAAGCTGCACACCAGCAGTAGTTTCTGTCTGCTTTGTGTTATTCAGAGAGAATTCTTTACGCCAGCAAATAGAGATCTGTGTCTGCCATACACTGCATAGTAAACATGACCCAGCAGCACAAACTAGCACACTTCAGCACTCATATTGATTACCAGCATAAGTGTAAAGATTGCGGCATCTGGAGACACAGTTGGGTGTTGATGAATATATCCCCTTTGGACACAAGCAAGTAAATTCAACCAAATTTCAAGATTCTTTTTTGTGATTCCCTACACGGCACAAATGAGGTGTTCCAAAACATCCCCACGAAGAAAAGGTTTCATTTTAATCCATTTAAAATAAATAACCCACTTTGGCATTTCGTTTGACACAAAAAACAATTATATCTCTAACTATGTATTTAATTTAAGTGTGATAGTCCAAAACATTCTGTTTCAGTCAGACTCCTGCGGACATGTGTATAGTCATGGTAAAAAAGAAAGTACACCTCTTTTAAATTCTAATGTTTTATGTATGAGGACATAACAAAAAAATCTATTCCTCCGCAGGACTTCAAATTAAGTAAATACAACCTCAGATGAACGACAAAATGTCACATATTTTATTGTGTCGTTTATTTAATAAAAATGAAGCCTGGTCTGGAGCATGCAGCTGTGTGTTAACACAATGGAAAGGAGGAAAGACGTGTGCAGTCCTCTTAGAGAAAAAAAGAGTTGCTATGATGCAGTTTGGCCCTTGAAGTTACTTTTTTAGTTAGGGAGGATTTGTTTGTTGTTGAGTGCAATTTTAAAATAAGTTGTTTAAAAAGCAAAATATTAATATTAATATCAAGGCAATATGAGCAGAGAGTACAAACATGTTGAGGGATTGGCTGTGTTTCTTCAGCTCAGTAGTTTTGTAAAGAAAACAATTTTCACTAGCAGCCAAAAACTAACGTGTACACATATGTCTGCATTTCTATTTTGTTAAACATGAACAAAATTATAGCAGAAGTGCTGCCACGTGTCTGGACAGAAAGAGAGTACCAATGTGTTTATGTGGTAGTTGAATGAAAGGATTCATTTAGCATGTATAATGTAAAGTGAAAAAAAAAATTAGGTTCACTTTTGCAGCTTTGTCTCCTTATACAATATTTGAAATGTAAAAAAAACAAACAACATGCTACATTTTTGGAAAACTTTTGCGGGTTTGTTTGTTTGTTTTCTTAAACACTAAAGAGCCCCTCTAGTGAGATGACAGTGCCAGCAGTGGTCCACAGCTCATTTAAGTTTCAGTCCCCTGAGTTATATGTTATATGTTAAAATGTATGACAGTACACTGAAGACTAAACAGGCGGAGGCCTCGCCTCCTTAAAAAGAACATGGCAGTTTGACTATATAAAGCTGGATGTGAACAAACAACATTACTGGAACCATGTCCTTTGGAGAGATTAGAGCAAAGTGGAAATGTCTGGCCATAATGCACAGCAGCACATTTGGAGAAAAGTAAACAGCACATTACCACAAACATGTTATACCAACCAAAAAAACAACATTTTTAAAAAGTTCTTGACAACAGAGTTTAATATATCATGTGTTGTTGTTCATCTGAGGTTGTATATACTTCATTGTAAGACTTGATAAGAACATTTTTAGTAATATATAAAACCTTAGATTTGACAGAGGGTGACCCACTGCCATGACGTCATCTTGACTGCTTATACATATTGTCAGTGACTGTATTTTTCTTAATATCCATATAGAATCAGTTTTGGCATACACAACTACGCAATTTTAAAAAAATCTGGTTATTGTAAGAATTTACATTGCATTGAGTTTACTTTGTCTTTCCCAAAGTGTTAAAGGCAACATGATGCTGGAGTAACACACTTTTCTGACTCCATAAAAATATTTTCAGTGAAATAAACATTGCGCTTATTTGCCCACTTTCATGTACAATGCAAACACGCTGACATGAATACCATTTTACATTTGGAAAAAAGAGAGTCTTGATATTGAAGTGTTAACACATTTGTGTGATTTAACTTTTGTTTTTTGTTTTTATGCAAACCTTCCATTAGAAGAGACCTTCATGGGCAAACTCAATAGCTAAAAGGAACAATAGAAGCACATAAAAGTTTTACAAAGTCTGGGCTACAAACGAGGTCAACAAGGAAAAAAAAAATATCCAAAATTCAACTTGACATCACATCTGAAACCACCCTTCCTTGATTTCTTTTCCCTAATTGGCTGGTGTGTTTTGAAACAAATAAAGCTAAATAAAGGGATTTGAAGGGTTCTCAAACCAAGCAACAAGGTATAACAATAAAGGCTACATAATTTATCAACAGCCAGGCAGCGCTGCTTTTGTAGTTATTATTGTGCAAGCGATTCGTTCCAGAGAGAAGTTAAATCTGTCAGAACGGGACTCTATGGAACCATTGGACGAGTGAAAAAATAAAAGCACATTACAATGAAAACAATTTAGAAAAATGCTTAAGAGTCCATTCTGTATGTCAAGCCTGAGGGTGAATGGGAGCTGCAATGGTAGTCTGCTGCTTACAAATCTGTTACAACTCTCACAACTGCCATAAAATCAATACCCTGGCATTTAGCCAACATGTATGCTGGCCTAGTTTGAGGGAACCGGGTAAGACCTGGAAATGGGTCCCCCACATGCAGAAAATGAGCAGGTGTCCTTCACTGCATCGTGAATAAGCAGGAGTTGTGGCCTCTTTAGGAAACTTCCCACCTGACACGAGATTGTTTTACCATTCATTTTGCTTGTCTGTCCTCCATGCACTAGTTTCCCACCTGATATGATGCCACAGGAAATCTTTGAACTTCAAATGATGTTTATAAAAGGAAGCCAACCCCTTTATCACTGGTGTGGATGTGGTTTATTCTTTATGTTGTTTATGCATTCAACATTTCATTTAACATAATTACTAACTGTTAGGGTATTGAATCCATTGAATCTAAATTATTATTATGAAAGCACCATCATTTTTGGTTTTAAATCAATGTATAATTACTTATGAGAGCATCAACGTGAGAGTTCAACACACTGTCAAAGTTTCTGATGAAATGTAGCACTTATAACTTGCTTACCTTTGCATTTTTCTAATATGCTCACTGCACTGTTTTGAGAGACCAGGATATGACCTGGAAACAGGCATCTCTTCTAGAGAGTGAGCAGGTTTTGTTCACCCCATCATAAGTTGGAAATATGACCTCTTTACAACTCCAACCTCTTTAGAGATTTTCCCACATGACAACAAGCTAAGCCATTTAGACGGACCTGTCCTACATCAGGATGTCCAAGGGATTCTTTCTATTTGTTTTACATCCTTGTTTCATTGATGCCTGACCCCATTCTACCTTAGCTGAACCTGTGAAGATGAAAAAGTTGGTGTTTGATTGAGTAGCCTGCCTACAAATAAGCTTTAAAAAACTTTTATATATAAACCATTTATATATTTTGTGAGATAATTTGAGTAGTGATAGTAGTTTTGTGTACAGTGTTGTGCAGTTAGCACACTGAACATATTTGTTGTACGTTCAAATATTTTGTCTTGTATATTATATTACTGTATATGGTAAATGGCCTGCATTTGTATAGCGCTTTTCTTAGTTTTCTTAGTCCCTAAGGACCCCAAAGCGCTTTACACTACATTCGCCCATTCACACACTGGTGATGACAAGCTACATTGTAGCCACAGCTGCCCTGGGGCACTGACAGAGGCGAGGCTGCCGGACACTGGCGCCACCTGGCCCTCTGACCATCACCAGTAGGCAAACATGGGGTTAGTTTCTTGCCCAAGATACTTGGCATGTAGACTGGAGTCTACATGGGATCGAACCACCGACCTTCCGGTGAGGAGGTGACCTGCTCTACCGCCTGAGCTACAGCCACCTTGTATTACTGTATATATACTGTATATTATATTATATATTACTGAATTTCCCAGAGGAACCCACCTGAGGGATTAATAAAGTTTTATCTTATCTTTTTATCTTATCTTATTAATTCACAGCAAACACAGAATAAATACTGCAAATGAAGAAACAAAATACAAGCTCGAATAAAGGATGTGATGAATATGATGTTTAATGTTAATAATAAAAGAGCTGTGCAGTTTTCTGGTGGTAAGAAAAGGCTTGGAACAGATAATAGATAAAGTAACGCTGCCGGAGGAGGGCTGTTTTCAAGTTCTTGTGATTTTGTGTGTGTGTCTGTGTGTGTTTGTGCACACATACTCATATTACTACTGCAGCTTTAAGCTATTAATTATGACTATATTAAGCCAGCAGAAAGCTGCAATGTGACCCAAGTGTCATCAGGTAAATTCTGTTTACCAATGACTATTCATAACTCTTTAGTAATTGCTAATTTAGCAGCATAGTTTTACTACAGTGTGAGAAAACGTGCCAGCAACTAAAATAAAAGCAGGCAAACGAAACCAATCATAAGAGAAAGAAAAACATTTGTGTTATGTTTGTAATCTTATGCAAATAAAAGTGACATTTAAGTATTTTTTCATGATATTCTCTTTCATTGCTTGTCTATTACACCTGAATGCTCTTTCATCAATACGCCTCTGGGTGAGTCATTAGTAGAAGCAGAAAGTTATTACATGCCTTCTGCATATAAATGTCGCCTTTGTTATTATAATGCTCATAACCAAGATTTACCATTGCCAAGTGTGTTGAGGGAAATAAAAACACTTACAGTTATTGCTTCATACTGTTGCTTCATAACCCAAATTATTATTATGAGTGAAGACTGCTGACATCCAGGCAGAATGGCAGAATTGGTGCTCATACTTTGTTTTGGACGATTGTCCACATCTTTTAGGTTGTAATGTGAACTGACACTGGTGTCAAAAGTACCAGTATGTGAGAAAAAGTGAGGAAAGCTACAATCAAAATTAATTTTCACAATATATAAAATTTAGACAAAGCACAGTACCTTTTTTTATTTATTCCCTAAGGGAAATTATTACAGTTATTAAATTTTGTTACAGGAAAGGTTGCTGTTGTGAGTGGTAGAAAATATGTGATGTGTAACCAAATGACAAACTTGGAAGACAGAGAATAAAACATATCTCAGGTTTAAAAATTAAAATTAAGGGGTGCATAAATAACCAGCAAAGATTTTATATATCTTACTTATAAAACCAAGAAAAGCAATTCTAATAAATGCTTATATAATATCACACTAATGCATCTCACTTTAAAGTAGCTTTTCTCTTCTTTGTGATTGAATAATATTTTGACCAAAAAATATCTGAAGAACTTTCAGTAAGCCACGTGCCCAGGAGAAAACAGTAGACAGATACAACTAGTTGTTAGCCAGCAAGCACAAGGGCATTTAGCAGCAAAAAGGACAGAAATGTCACTAAGCACTTGGATGAGGATAAAACAGGGATAAAAGGCTGCAAACATGTCTCCTAATGCATACAAATGGTGGACCATTTCTGTGGGATTTCTAATGAGATTTTTAGCCTTGTTAATAGGTTCAAAAAAATAATTCCATCTTTGGCTAAAAATATGTTCAAGTGCACTTTTAAACATTGTTTCATCCTCATTCTTTGAGCTTGCTAAAAACGATTCCCTCTTTAAAACATTGCAATGCAGATTTTTAACTTTTATTTATTAAATGTCATATTTAAATTGTATATTATAATTTTTCATTACTTGTTGAGATTGTTGACAAAGTGCAGTTTCTTTATACATAGCAGCCATTGAGTGTAAATCAGTATTTTTTGGATCAGACTGATCCAAAAAATACAGATTTTATTTTTTGATGTCACTGTTTTGAGAATCTATGAACTATCGTTTGATGATTCATGCTATGTCTCGAATCTTGCCCCAACTTTTTTACAGTTGTATTTCCTGAACCATTGGTGAATAGTTCTGCTTGCACAAAAGTGGTTGCAAAGAGGTTGGTGATTAGCAAAGTAGATCAGTCACCAGTAGTTGGTGTGAAAGATGCTAACTTGTCTGCAAATACGTGCAAACTACTTGTGTGGTGAAATGCACATTAAAAGTAAAAGTTTGGCAGGAAGTCACTTATCAGTCTCTAAGCTTTTGTGACTCAGGTCTAAGTGACGTCACAGGGACAAGTATGGCCACACAGAGTGCACTGCATGCCCCAGTGTGGTATGGCTTACTTTTTACCCACAGTGATAACAACTTTGGCATTTTCTGGCATTTTGGGTGGTTTCTACCAATGCATGGTAGAAACCACTAAACAACTTTTAGCTAGCGTAAGGGAGGTACAATAGCAGTTGTCATGGCAACTCAAATTAACGCTAGCAAGTTAAGACCAGCTGATTTTTTTTTATTAGGCACTAATATTATGTGTTGTGACTAATACATGTGGCTAATGAATGTTGCAAAAAAAAAGAAAACATGGTCAAATGATGCAGCAACTTGTCATTTTCACGTTCAGACAAAATCTACGATAGAATACCACCTTTATATACTGTATTTATATAGTGCAAGTTTACAACGACAGTCATCAAGCATTGTAGGGTAAACCTACTCAACTGCGCATTAATGCAAATATTTAATCAGCCAGTCACGTGGCACTAGCTCAATGCTTTTAAGCATGTAAATATGGTCAAGAGGACCTGCTGAAGTTCAAATTGAGCATCAGAATGGGGAGAAATGATTTTAGTGAATCTAATAACGGCAGGAATGGCAGTACCAAACAAGCTGGTCTGTGGATTTCTGAAACTACTGATTGGGTTTACAAATAAATGATCCAAAACAGAGAAAATATCCAGTCAGTGGCAGTTCTCTAAATAAAAATTCGCTGTTGATGTCAGATTTAAGAGGAAAATGGTTGCTTGAAGCAGCATTAACTGCAGTAGAAGAAAATGCTAGATGCTGCATTGCTGTCAACAAAGAAGGAAACTGAGGCTAGTATTCCAAAGTGCAAATTTGATGCACACAACATGGAAGTATGTATCCATCTTGCTTTATATCAATGTTTGAAGTGGGTTGTCTTGGTCAGCAAAAATCCCTGGCCTATCTGAGGATTTTTGCTGGTCATGCCCATTCCCCTGATTTCTGATCACTGATTTCTTGAACATGGCAATGACTTCACCCAAATGACCTCTATAATCACCAGATCTCAATCCAATAGAGCACCTCTGGGATGTGCGGAACGGCACAGTCACGTCATAAATGTCTCGCTGACAAATCTTCAACAACTGTGTGATGCTGTCACGTCAACATGGATCAAAATCTCAGAGCAATGCTTTCAGCACCTTGTTGAATCTATGCCAGTTCTGAAAGCAAACAGGGTTCATCCAGTGAGTACATATCTTATTGGTAAAGAAGTACTAGAGAGATTTATTTTTGTTTTCCTTGTCATCAAGTCTATCACACATATGGAGTTTACTGAGCTACAGCCACATGTGTTCATTCATTCAAAAAGCTTTCCGGACAAAATCAGTTGAAGAGTTAGACCATCCTTCAGCCTGGGCAGAATGATAAATCTCATATGGTCAACAGATTATTTAGAGATGATCAAAAATTCTTGCCAGCAAGCAAGTTTTCTAACAGTGACTTTGATGGAAACCGAACCGTATCTAAGCTAAAGCACTGTTTGCCACATGCTACAGTTTATGAAGCACACCAAAGGTGATGCAGTCAGAAAAAAATGCAGAGACTGGTGGAGGGGTTCAGTGCAGTTAGATATCAGTGATTTAACAGGAGAAGGAGCAAAGGTGATTGAGAGAAAAACATCAGGTCTGTCAATGCTGTACTTGGCGCTGCTCAGAGAGATGTGAGGCAGTAAACACTAAGCTGCCTGCAGCTCTGTCATACATGTTATTAGGTTAGCTAAGGAAACACAGGCCTAATTCTCTTCAGCTCTGCAAGGCAAAGTAGGGAATCATCGCACGCTGATTATCACATGACAGTGTTTGTAGTTTTTCTAAAGTATATCGAGAACTTCGCAACCAGGGAAATAATAACAGCGTGTGATAAGTAGGAGTTTGATTTTTTAGGGTGATTCATTTTATCCTGATTACAGGATTGTTAAAAACACTTCAGGTGGCAAAAAAGAGAAAGCACATTGGGAAACCTATTATTGTGTAATACTTGTTATTACTCTCCCACCACCACAAATTAACAGGATTCATTCTTCCATGAAAAAGCTGTTTATCTATGTGGTTTAAGAGCCTCGGGTTTGGTGTTGCGAGGCAAAAAAGGACCCCATCTGTCATCCATTTCCCCACAATTCTTTGATCATTTTGTGACCTCTTCCGCCCTCTTGTAGCACAGCATTTTATTCATATGACGATTCATCCGGCACTCTATCAGCAGCAATAATGCAATGTGACAGACATAGTTTTGGGCTGCGTACGAGTTGTCTCTCACAGCAACAAACAAGTGAGGAAAGGCATGATGTGATAAAGCATGAGAAGGTGACAGAGAGCACAAGATCAAAGGTTTAGCAGTTTAATTCACCTTAACTTATGTTAGTGTTTTCTAGATATAAAGTCTCCAATTTTTTGGGATTGGATTTCATGCATAAACATTTTTCTTGGTGTGTGATATTTTCTGCTTTTGTTTTTTAATCCACTCACTTTTTTTTTTTTTTTTTTTTTTTTTTTATTTGTTTTTTTTTTTTTTTTTTTTTTTTTTTTTTTTTTTTTTTTTTTTTTTTTTTTTTTTTTTTTTTTTTTTTTTTTTTTTTTTTTTTTTTTTTTTT
>VURO01021075.1:47132-76448 GCA_015108175.1 Pelvicachromis taeniatus
TTAAAAAAAAAAATTAATTTGTTTTTTTTTTTTTTTTTTAAATTTTTTTTTTTTTTTTTTTTTTTTTTTGTTTTTTTTTTTTAATCCTCTTTTTTTTTTTTTTTTTTTTTTGCAGAAGTCATGTAAGTAACCTTTGCTCTGTCTGCAGAAAATGGAGATAGATTTCATTTTGACAGTGGGAAATATTTGTCCCATGGGCAGATGACAGTTGTTAGTAGCTGAAAAACAGCCCCAGTGGTGTTTCCATTTAAAGGTAGCCCATCTCCCTCAAAGCAACGTTCCCCTCATAAGAACTTATGCCATTTCAGCGTCTCAGTTCATGTATTGCTCCTAAGAGGATGTGAGCGTTCATCCACAGCTAGAATGTCATTATGTGGCCAGGCTTTTGCACAGTGCTTTAAGGCTTACATGTCATCCAGCGTGGTGCTAAAAGGATCTGAAGTCTTTCAGTCACTACAAGTGCTTCAAAGGCTGTTTTACATGTAATTATTTCTAACGGAAGTGATACTTTGCTTAGATATAAATAAATCCTTAGACGGGAGTTTTAAAACCTTTTAGTAACATCTGAGCCTTTTTTGTGACAGCAGTCACTCTGAGCGAGTGTAGGTGTCATTTTACCCCATGCATGATTGATGTCTTACTTTGAAAAGAAACCCTTCAAATGCATACGATATTGCTGCTCTTTGAAGCGTGCTACTAAGATGGTAGCTTTTTTTATGTCTATTTTTGTGTATTGTTTATTTTGTCTGATGTCAGTGAAGTTTCTCACACTCGTCGGTGTTGTGCATAAAGGCATATGGTGCATCTTATTTCATTAATCCAAGAGGAGAAGAAGTGTTGAGGGCAGCAGACAGACTCCATAAGACTCCTCTGCTACACAAAAGACAGAATATGCTGTCAAACTGTCAAAACGTATACTTCAAGGCCTTAGATCGTCTTGCCGTGTGAGGCTCTCCGTTGCTTTTATGTCTGCGGTGTTTGCGTACAAGTGTGTGACTGACTTTATGCGCATGTGTGTGACAATGCATGAGTCTGCGTATGTCCTCATGTTTGCGTACCATTTGGGGGTACACACGTTTGAGAAAGCATGCATGATTGCGTGTGCATATTCAATACGTCTCCCTCTCTTTGAAAACCCTTACACTCTGATCCATTTTGCTGAAGTGTGTGGCTCTTACACTGCGCATCAGTAGACGTGATAAATGGAAATATGCCGGAGCAAGACGAGAAAAGAAACTGCTACACCTCATGAAGCATGATGACGGCTTCATTGCCCGGGGAGGCCCTTAAGGGTTCCCTTGGGCTCCAAGTAACAAATGTTTTAAAAATCTGCATTTGTGCCTTCAGTTACTGACTGGGGTAATTGAGCTGTCTGTTTAAGAGTAGAAAGAATTAAAAGCAAATTACTACCTGCTGAAACTGTGTTTGCATTGCCCATTTGTAAGAGACATTAATCTCTAAGTAAGGTATCACTGCCTTTATCTTATTGTCTTTGCAGTTCTTCTTTATTCTCAATTGTTTAGGTAGCCAGTGAACTCTTTAAAGACTATAGCTGTCAGCAAACACTGAGACTGTTTTAATTGTGCTTTACTGTTATGGTACAAATGCAGTACAGGCTTGTGGGGGTGTGCGATGAAGTGTCTAATTACAGATGGAGAGGGAGGGAGCCACTTTCAATGGCGACACTACATGCAGCTAGCCAATTAAATATAGATGTTGAAGATTCAGTTTTCCCAATACATAACATTTGCTTTCTTTTTTGTTCATGTTTGATTGTTTTTGCTTTTGTCTCTGTTTACATGAGTGTTCTCTTTTTTTAAATTTTCTTCTGCCATCCACTCCTTTGCATTGCATTTAAATTCATGACGTGCGTTGGTGAGTCTATGAAATGCATCATGTTCTCAGCTGTAATAGAGATGTGGCTTTTTGGGGACTTCTGGGTTATCTAGATTCAGATTTAAATTCAGGGTCTACTAAGTGTGTGTGGGGGCGGGGGGGACTCTCATTCACAAGAGGCCTCTCACTACATGAGGCTTCTTTGATGTGCACATTTTAAAATGACATAAAAATCAGTTGAATTGAACTTTTGTCTAGATGTCATTCATCCTTGCAAAATTGCACAAATGGCCACATTTCTCAGTGCAGTGTTCCTAGTTTATGCTCGGTTTATGGAAACCCAACAGTGAATATGCAAACACTGTCTAAACTCATTGTCAATATGTATTTTTGTGTGATGATCGTTGTATAACTTTGTTTGAAAGGATGATTCATGATGACTGCAATAAAACATTGTATAGGAAAGCAGCGTTAATGTCGCAGAGTGCATATTGCTCTGATGGAGAGCAATTTCATCAGAACTCACTGCACAGTGAGCTTCAATTTCCATGTATGAAACCCAAGTGGCAACCTCCAAGCCTTAAGTGGCCACTTCAGACGTTCTCCAAAAACAAGTCAGTCCCAGCAGACTCCCGTGTTAAAATGACTAAATTTACCACGGAAAAAATGTGTGTTGACAGCCGGCTACACAAACTAGCTAATTTACCCCTTCAGAAAAAACCTGTACAGGGTGTGGTTTTATATATAACTCATCTTTTTTAACATTTACAACACTATAACTTGTTGTATAACTTGTGTGAGCATTTGAAGCATTTTTTTAATAGACTTATTTGATAAATAATTTGGTGTGCTATGTGGTACAGACCACTCGAGAAGTCTATACTCCACTTTTGGATAAAGATCTAGCATTTGTTTATTCTCAGTAGCTCGCTAATGGGTCATTTTATCTGAAATCATAGAAAGTTTTAGAACATTTCAGCTTTTCACATCTCAGATTGGTCTAAAAAATTTGGCTTCAAAGTTTGGATTTATGTAATGACCACTGTGAAGTTCTAGCTTCATATATTAAATCATTTTTGGTGATTTATTCTTTAATAAAAACAAAACAAAAACAATTTGTAGACCCCTTTTTTTTTGCCACCTTGAAATTTAAGGCCATGTTTTAATTGACCCGGAAACTCTATAAATTTAATATATTGAGATTAGATGATCTACTGATATTTATTTATGTATTTATTTATTTTTGTGGTATAGCTTGTTATATTTGTATAATGCATCGTGAAATCTGAATGAAAAGGTTCTTCACTGTTATTCATTTTTCATGTTGAAGAGTATTCAACATGCTTTAATTTGTATTATTAAAATACAACTATATGTCATTCAGAAATTCTTAGTTGTTATCTTATTTTATTTATTTATTTTTTCACATTTTAGCTAACCAGTATTCAGACATTTTTGATATATCTGTAACCCTTTCAGAGATTCTGATTTTTATGGTCAGAAAGGGCAGTGAAAATTTCAGGTTTTTATCCTTAATGGTCTTTCTGATATTCATGTTCAAACATGGCCTCTGATTTCAAAGTGTGAAAACAGCATGCAGAAAGTGGGTCAATGGTCCATTTTCCAATATATATCTTGAAAAGTATTTGATATATGAGGATAAAATTTCACAGCAGTTATTATATATATCGAAAATTTGGACCATGACATTTTTAGGCAAATCAAAGATGACTGAGCAGGAGGCCCACGCTGATTTGATTTTAAATGACCCAAATGTTAGGACTCCCAATTCAACATGTTAGTGACCTATGTGCTAGGCAATGGGGCTTCACAAACCACTGGGTGATATTTTTGTGGCTACCTCTGTTTTTAATAAGCAGTCTGACAAAAACAATTTTTTTTATATAATGTTACAAATCGCAAACTCTTAAAGAGCTTTACAATCTACAGTCTTTGTAAAAGAACTACCTCTCAATTCATTAGCTTTCATACTGACTAATACTAGTATACAATGATCATGAGGGCTTACAGAAAAGTAGGCACGGATGTGACACAGGCAAAAAATTTCATAAAATGCACAAAACAGTGGCCTCTCATATGATTGGCTCATATGAATTGCTAGTTTTAAGGTGTTATGAGTCACCAAGACTTTATGGCATTCAACAAATTTGATCATGTTTACAGTGTTTCATATGCACCAATTAGATATGAGTGATTTTGTCTCATCATTTGAAAGAAGCCTGCATGGATGCAATAATGAAATATTCTAGCTCTTACACCCAGGTGTTCTCTCCAGTCTTTCATACTGTTATTGGAAATATTTTTTTTTATTATTTTCACAATTCTGCCACGCAAAGATGAACTAGGGAGCCTGTGTGGGAATGATGCGGTTGACACATGCGGTGTAAATTAGTAGGGGAATATTGATTTAACAGGTGCAGGTAGAGAGACTGTAGGAAGTCCCTAATGAACATTTCCCTAAAGATGTGTCATTCAACATGATTTTTCCCCCCCAACTATTTCTTGAGACTTCTCTGATGCACACGGTAGTAAAACGATAACATAGATCTACTGTAAACACTCCAGTGACTGGAATGAACCTCTGGAATTACTAATAATTCCCCGTTTTACCTAAATGTCTGACTACATTTGACTGATCTCAAGTAGTTGTAATTACCAAATGTCTGCAGCCAGAAGCTTTGTATTTCACACAGGCAAGGGACAGACTTTGTCTCAATTAGCTTCCGGCATTATCTCCTCTCCCTTTCTCTACACCTCACACCTCAGTGGCACTGACAAGGATGTTTGTACCTGCTATACACAGCGGCACTATCAGTTCAATCCTTGGCATGACTTTGAAGATTAGTCACCGAACCGTGAAGAAGCTTTTGAAGTGTTGGGGGGTTCTTTGAAGTTTGCGATGCAAGTTTTTTTTTTCTTACTTTCTCTCTTTACCTTGTCAATGAGTTACATAAAGTTTCTGCTACCTTTGAACATTTATCCTGGCAATAAGAGGATGGTGCCGGCGCAGGCATAAACATGACAACTATGAAGATTTGTATCATCAAAGTCCATCTGAGGAGCGTTTCAAACTGTCTTCAGTGTACATATCCTACAGGTCCCTTCATGCTGAACTGTCAGGGTTATTCTCACTGATTAATATCTCCTTCTTTGGGAGACCACAGGAAATGGAACAATGTGACAACCTGCTCAGACTGTGTTTACTCGTGTTCTCATTTCATGCATGTTAAAGGGTCCGATTTAACAAACAACTAGCTTAGCAAACTTTGGTTGCACCAATAGTTTTGAAATATTTATTCTTGTCATGTGTACAGTGATAAGTGACTAGAATAAACTTTGCATCTATTCTGCACTTGGCAGGCAGAGAGATTATGAATAAAAATGAAATTGACATTGGAAACAGTGAAGACATAAAAACCTGCCCGTTGAAGTCTGATGAACACAAAAAAGGAAAAACATGGCCAAATTTTCTTGGCCAAGTCTAGGCTGAATGTCATGGCTGCTTACCTCAATACGAAACTAATGAATTTCCAGTAATTTGACTGATTGTGTTGCTTGCGGTGTGAACGTACGGTTGAGCCAGCTGCACTTCACAGCCGATGGACAGCAGGACTTTGCCTCTGAGTGCCTCCAAACCATCACCGCTGTTTACTACCAGCAGAAATATGTAAACAAATACAAGGCGGGGCAACAGCCAAGCATCGTCTTTATGCAACAGTTTCAGCGCCAGGCGATGCTATAGGCAAAGGCACATGATACCAAAAAGGACCTGGCACATAGGTCATAGCTAGATTGCAGATGGCTGACCAGCAGCTCTGTAACACCACCGGAGAAGAGGCGATGCCAAATATATCTTCTCTATCACCCTTTGGAGTTTGGCCCAAGAACAGAGGACGCTGCATATTCAAATGCAAGGCCAACAATGAGAGCAAAGTGCATAAAAGGTGAAAAATTTGCTTATTCTGATGACATTATACAGATAATATTCCTTCCTTTCTGCATAGCAATTTTATAAATGAAACCTGTGAATTTTAAGGTCATTTAAATTCTACTGAGCTGTTGCCAAGCCTTTGAAGCACAAAAATTGCCTGTCATCCTCTTACAATACCGACTATTGAGCTAGTGCAGCACATAGGGGCCCCTATAAATAAGAAATATCCTTCTGCAAACTGTTAATTGTAGCAAGCTGAGAACAAGATTCAATGAAATGCCCTCTTTCTGACAAAACATACTGCTTTATGGCTGCATGACAGCAGTACTGAAACCCAAGCTGCACTTTGCATTTTCATTACAGTCGAACCAAACACCTTTTAAAAACTTAAGATTAATTCTGCTAATGAAGAGTTGGGACTTTGTTTTACTTCTCCTGCAGAGTAGATGTTAACAAATGCTAATTTGCCCCATTAAAAATTTGTCCCAGCTGCAGCTGCAACCTGGAGAGCTAATGATGACACATCCAGATTTAATGAGGGAAACAGAACGGTCATCGGGCCAAATAGGTTAGATCCACCAAATCAAAGAGTAGCTTTACAATATTTTTGCATTTTTACACTCTCTGGGTTAATGTCAGGTGGAATTTTATTAGCTTACCCTTATGAACTTTAATTCAGTATAGCAATAGTTAAAATGCAGTTGCACATAAAAAGATAATTAGCAAAGCACAACCAACACAACTGTCATTAAGCGCCAGTGTGTCTTCTCTGCAGTAATTCCAAAGGAAGTGCTAAAGTGAAATGCAGCATTTCTCAGATTTGAGCAGATTCCACGGTTTCTTTTTCAGCCCTTTCAGTACCCGTTAGTGTAAACCAGAAACAATCGTCTTTCTTAAATTAACAGT
The DNA here is from genome assembly GCA_015108175.1 of Pelvicachromis taeniatus. Lineage (NCBI taxonomy): Eukaryota > Metazoa > Chordata > Actinopteri > Cichliformes > Cichlidae > Pelvicachromis > Pelvicachromis taeniatus. The sequence goes on from VURO01021075.1 coordinate 53,827, forward strand.
GGATAATATCGTGGCTGCCTGTAGTAGTGAATTCACAGAGGAGTATCTCCAGAGCCTGCAGTTTCCCGCAGCTCTGCTGATTTTTATGTCATCCTCCAGTTGCAGGTTTTATGAGCCACAGCTTTATTGTTTTAGTTCGCTTTCACATCTCTCATAGGAGACAGCTTTCTCATTTGAAAAAGCTACTGTACAATACCTGTTCATATCAACAGCAGGCATGCAAAGTTTGAGACTACATGGTGAAGAAAGAGACGCATATTTCATTTGGTATAGGAAAAAGTAGGAAATGTAAAAGGACAATACGTATTGTACCCTTTTTTGTTTTTTTGCAAGCTGTGTGTACAGACAGCTGTTTGTCTGAACTTCTTAAAGTTGATAATAAATTGTATTCAGGCCTTTTAAGTTTAAATGAATTAAACCAAGTTCTTGTGTTCACTGTGCTCACTGTGGTTTGATATATAAAACTGTCTGCTCATTTATTTTTTTTAGAGTAGGTAGATTTATTGTAATGATAAAAACTGCAATAGTTCCACATGGCATAAATATTGGTTGTTGCATCACACAGTGATACCCTAAATGATGATGCCAAGAGGGTATAGGGATCCAGCCCACATTAAATAAAGTGTAGCATGGCTAATATCTTCATTTTTTAAATGACTAAATACAGCTACAAATATTTCCTGAGTTTGAAAGCAGTTTCATGAAAATCATTCATGAGCAGAAAGTTTATTTAAGCTTATTTTAATGTTTGCTCCCAACTTAACGTACTTAAGTGTACTTACGTACTGCACTGCTGTCTTTCTATTTCTGTTATGTAAAGCTTAACACTCCACTGCGCCAAACGGACAGAAATTTCCATTCACAAGTGCATCAGGCTTGATGAATTCCTCTGGTTTGTAAAGCCTAATGTATGTATGTATATGCAAGTAGGTAGTTCCACCTGCGATTGATTTCTTTTGTTATTTTGCTACTTGTACTAAAGTGAATGATTTCGGCTCGTTCCCACCTCTTTGAAAGCGTCTTGATTTTTGATGTTATTTTTCTGCTTGGCCATTTTGAGGAGGTGGAAACATCCACCTCCACTGTGGATAGAAAGCTTTTAGATATCCTGTGGAGCTATGTTCCATAGTGGAGAGGAAGCTTTCAAAACAATCATGTAGAGTGGGTTTTATATCACCCCGATGCTATTCTTACCAATCAGATTGGATTAAGAGCAGACAGAGATTGATCTATTCTGCGCTCGAGAGCTCACTGTGTTTGACCAGATTAGTTTTAACTCTGTGCAGCTGTATACTACCATGGAAAGAAATGAAATCTTGTCAGTGCAATTGAGGTGTTCCCCTGTCAGTCACAAAGAGCAGACTCCCCCTGGATAATAAGAAATTCCACTTGTATATGATCCAATGTTTGCTATGCCCCGGCACACAGGAGTTTTTCCCATCACATTTTACCCATCACTCTCGTGCAGGTGAATGAGGGCCAACTGAGAAATGACTCCATTTGCATGTTAGCTAATTGTATCGTTCCTCCAGGCTTTCTAATAGTCAATGAATTTCCTGAGAACAGAGTTCAGGGGAATAAAAATGGTTGGCGCTGCAACGCATATAGCCACTATTTGTAGTGAAATGAGGTTTGCTGCAGGTAAGAGGAAAAGGGGCCCGCTGTGAAGGGTTGTGGTATTGAAGTTAGATAAGATGTATGAGCTACATAGTCTTTCTTCCAAGGCTATAATCACCCAAGTAAGAAAGAAATGCTCAAGCATAAATTGAACAAAAAATGTGATAAAAATTAGTAAGCAGTCTGTTTTTTTTAAATAGCATGCTGTGCCACATAAAATACGCACAGGAGTATTGTATCAGTACTGTCATTGCTTGTACTTAAAGCTCATTTCACAAGTAAATGCAAACTAGAGGAAAAGTTAAGTAATTTATGAAATACAGGTTGCATAACTACGGAAGAGGATTAGGGACACTGGAGAAAAAAAAAGAAAAAAGAAAAAAAAAAAAAAAACGTGCCCACTTTTTTTTTCTTCAGTGGCCCTAATCCTCTTCCCTACAAAACAGACGTCAGTACTGATGAACTTTTGTCTATGAGCCGTGAACTAATGGAAGCACTTCATCCATTGGAATGGGGTTCAATTAAGAGCCGTGACTTTAGGCCATGTCTTGGAACTATAACACCTATTTAACGTATTAGGAGGTGGTGAACATAAGTAAAGCAACAACTATCCGTTTAGCTCTGCTTTGGTCTCCACCAGCTGCTCAGTACCATGGCAAATAGGTTATGTCTGCATTTTAAGCTTAGTATTCATTATTATTTTGATTCAGGAATGACTTTAATTATTATTCCTAGTTATTATTTCAAGCTTCATTTTGATTCCTGCTTTTGTGTACCTTTCTGGGTTTTGGATTTCTTTTGAACTCTGCAACTTTCATTGGGTTAAGACAAGGCTACAGACCATCTGTAGTGTTTTTAGTTGTTTTTACATCATTCTCCACTTTTATTTTAAAAAAAAGCTAAGGGCAGCTTTGAAGATGAGATGATAATGATTATAATGATTTAGCAGCCTCTGAAAACAGTAATTAAATGTTTCAAACCATAAATTTCATTCATGGTTTAGGTTAGCAGTCAAAAACGTCTCTTACCTTAAGAGATGTTGCTCTCTTGCCCCATGCAATTAACTGCTCAGAGGGAAAAAGAAAATACAATGACTTGTGATAGTCATAAACAGGGAGGTTGTGTAAATGTCCCATTGAACAAAATTTATCTCGCATTTATAGCACTTCAAACACCCTTTGCCAGCAAAATTAGAATGGCTCCTCCTCCTCCTTTTTATAGGTCCTCTTTGCTGTAGCAGTGTAGCACAGTTGAAGTTGAGGCCGGCACTGTGTATCTTGACTCATAAAGCCAAAGGGCAGCAGCTGATAGAAAATGTGGAGAGAATTAGGTTTATGGCTTCCAATCTTGGAGACTGGAGTCCTTTTTTAAGATGCGAATAGAAAAGTGGAAAGCGTTGTATAGCATTAAATGTGTTTACGGCCTTTATTTTGTTCATATTAAATTTAATTTCCGCAACTGTTCTTTCACCTTTAAACCAGGCGAAAATGTTGGGGGTGCTGTTTCTCTTTGGAGCAGAATCGTTTCAGCCTCTGACCACATTTCACAAAAGTGCACATATTTGTAGCTGGCAGCACGACTGAAATACTCTGCGGCCTACAATACAAACAGAGCTGTTGATTTACAAATAGGTTTTTTTTTTTCACAGTTGTTGCTATTGCTTTTACGGGCAGAAAGACACATTTTAAGTCAACATATAAATGGAAGAAATCTTTGAAGCAATTATTCCAACTTTGCGGTACACGGCGGCAACACTTTTGGAAAAGGTGTATCAGGTTACCTTTCTCTGTTCTGATTCAGTGAGCAGCTTCTCCGGCCTTTCCTCAGCCCGTCGAGCTGCCTAGGCAACAATCAGAACAGAGAGGCTGAGGCATCGTGAAGAGAAATGTACAGTGGTGGAGTGGTAGGAAATTACAAAAGGAATCAATTCAATGAGTTCCCTCCGTCCATGAAAAAAAATGTCTATAAATCAGGCAGGTAGCCAGAGCCAAACAACAACCTTTTAAGAGCCTGTCTACCGAGGCACAATGCATTACAGAGCAAGGGAGAGCTCAGCAATACGGCTACTTCTGCACAAAACCCTTTCTTTTTTCACTAAACCGCTAACCCAACATAGCAGCGCTGTCAACTACATAACCTTGATGCTTTTTCTACTGACCTTATTTGTATGTCTTTATCGTTGCCATGAGATTGGGCTTCTCTTACAAAACATATTAAAGGCAAAGCATGCTGCGCTTTTCTGTAATGCCAGAACATCAAAGTGTTTCTTTCCCAAAGGAGACGTCCACCTTTTGAAAAATGTGGCACTTATTCTGACACGACCACACTGGCATGAAAGTGAAAATGAAGACTTATCTGTCTTCACCTCTTAACTGTCAAAAGGCAGTACAGTCGAAGCTGTAATCATTTTTAAAGAGTGGGCTTTGAACACCGGGTCGTTATTTTTCCTCTAAAAGCAGTTTGCGGATCACGTCTCTGTGCTTTTTTGATAACAAATATCAGGTCCTCTAAAACAATTCTTTTGCCAATTACATTCCTGGTTGACTATCACTTCCTGCGTTGTTTTCCCATGTTTCTCCCTGTGACGCTATCACCTCAGAGGACGAGAAGCTTAATGGAGGTTGTAAATATACTAAAAGGCAAGGTCAGCAGGAAAACCACTGATGGAATAAATTAGTGTCCCGTTCTAAAGAAAACAACAGAGAAGACAACATGAAATATAACAGTAAGAAGGGGTAAAATGGTCCAAAGGCCAGTATCCACTCCTGATTTATTGAACTAGAGCAGCAACCTAACCCTTCTCCACTGATTTGTCATGTTCCCCGTGACCTGTCCATGAACATCCATATGGCAGGGGTGTCAGACTGGGGTATTGAACTAGCGCTAGGTGGTCACTGTGGCACTCGTTTGAGTTAAGACATGCATAGCCGTGTGCCTGCACTACATCAATTTTCAGTGTCTGCCACTGATAAATGACAAGGCCACTTGAGGACTGGTGAGTTTATTCCCACACGTGGCAACATGCAGAAACAGCACATCCATGCAGCGCTGTAAACACAAGCTGCTGTGCAGCCAGAGTAGGTGTAAATAGTCAAGGAAATAGCATCCGACTTTAGGTGATTTTACGCATAAAACATGCGTTGCCAAGTGAAAGAGTAGCGGCAGTGTGTGTTGCCTGATCCCAGACTCAGGTGTAATGGATGCATGACACAGAATATTTCCTCTGTAAATCGCACGGCTGTTCCAGTTTCCTGGTTGACTGGGCAGCTTTCTTCTTTATCTACTGTGGGTTCAGTGTGTGAATTGCATCCTTTTCAGAATTATTCTCCTGCCACATACAGCCAATTGCTGAACAAAGTTATTATAGGACAGCACATCACAATAAAACTACACTGTGTAATTGTGCAGAGATTGACGCTACGCAGTGGGCAATCAAAGCTGCCGCGCTGTAGGAATCCACAGCCGTTTGCATTGGAAATTATGTTTGGTAAAGGGAAAGAGACTGCCAGTCAGAAATGCATGCGTGTATGTGCTTGTGTGTTCGTGCACGATATTCCAAGAACATAAGCGTTACCTTGGTTACTAATCCTATTTACTGAGGATTGGATCCATTATTCAGGTTCTTCGTCTCAAAGCTGAATAGTTGTTATCACAGTGTGTCAGGGACAGAGACTCAGAGCAGGCAAATATTAAATATTCAGTGTTTTCTTCACAATATTTCACAGTATTTAATGGACTAACTGTAATCCGTTTTGGAACGTAAACTGTAATGAAAACCGGGATTTTTCCAGCTATATAAAAACAAAACGACATGCTTGCAGTGAAAAGAAAATCAAAGGAAAAACCAGTGAGAAATTTTGGGGGGGATCAATGTACCTATCTGCCGTTTGATAACCATAATTAAACATACAACAATAATCGCTCAATAGTGCATCCTTTCATTGGGTAGGCATAATTGCCCCGATGCTGCGGCCAATCATCTTTCATGAAAACTAACATTCAAGCCATGAAAAGGTCATTTAGGAATAATTGCAGAGGAGGCCTACAAAAGCTGAGGCTAATGTACGTTGATAACTTGACAGCTCAAAAAAGTCTGAATAAAACTGTAACACGAATTACAGCCCACGCTTTCTGTGATCAGTGAAATGGCACACAAAGCATTAGGGATGCAACAATATGGGTATTGAGATAGCAAAGCTTTTTCCTGACAGCTACTGTATTTGGTTTCTCACAAAGCGGTGAGAACTGCTGTGACATTCACATATTGTTGCTCCTTCGTATGCCCCTCACAATCATCCAGTGGTAGCATGTCAACCATGCAAAATGTGGCTTAGGTAAGCAGTTGACTGGCCAGTGACCTTGTAGTTTACATAGAGAGAAGGAAACCTTGAACAACGACAGCCTTTTCAACAAAAAGGTGTGCCTTTAAAAAATAGAACCCAAGTTGGACAAAAGGGTCAAACTTAGTTTAGTAAGCTTTAATAAACTGATGTTTCTGTCAAACAAGAATTAAGTTATTTAGGTTTATTATTTACTAAAAATTAGATATAATTTGAATTTAGTATGATAACATTGGCATACCATATATCTTCCAATAGTAGCCCCGGCGTTTATTCAAAAAATTATTCAGCCGGCCCGGCGTTTAAAAGAGACCGGCTCTTATTCCCTTCTGAGACGGAATTGTCACAGAAGTGAGAGGGTAAGAGGACCCAGGCGCGGTTTTTACACTGAAAAGACAGTTCATTTACTTACAGTGCTCCAAAACATATTCCAACAGTTCACAAATAATAATAATAATTTTAATTAAACATGAATTTTCATTCATTAACTATGTTTATTATAAAGTATTACTAGTAATTATCCTGTGTTTCATGGAGCTCCAGTGTGTAATATGAGTAAATAAATGTCAAATGAGAATAATCAAATGTTAAATTGCAGTAATTGTTAAGAGTCCTTTTAAGTTTATGTAAAATATCGGTTTCAGAATCTCCTTTCCAGAAGTCTGACTTTTGCTTCTTTTTTTCCTATATAGTTATATTTCATGTCACATTTCATGACAGTGGATTTGTCACTATCCAATCACATGCCTCCAGCTGGGTCAGTAAAACATCCATTCACAGCAATGCTGTCAGTTGCTGGAGGAACCACAGAGAGACTCTGTGTGTGTTTTTACTCTTTAAAGTAGTTGTCTGACTGAGAGACATTTTTAAAATACCATGATGCCATGTTAGCCAAGGTCACAAACAAGCACACATAGCTGGCTGGGTAAGTAAGAAGTGCATGCATGTGATGAAGAAGCAATGATCAGCATTCAGAATTGGTTCAATTTAGTGTTGTTGAGAATAACTCAACAAAGAATAACTAGCCAACTGTGTTATCACTTGTTTTCTAACGAAGCAGCTCAAACTTTGGATCTGTAAAGAAAGGTCAGTTGCTAAATCATTATTTGAGGTATAGACATCTTTTTTCTTTACTTTTCTTTAAAACTTGCAGTGTTTGTGATTTCTCTAAGCAGCAATTGGGTAACTGGTGACAACTCTGCAATCATGAAAGGACTTCTTTAGAGTATTACTAGATATTTTACTTATTCTGAATTAGTTCCTGGAGTTCTTTGACATCTATCCATCTATAATTTTGCTTATTTATTTGACTATCTGTGTCATCATGATGTATTTAACAAATTAACATTAAACACTTCCTTTGGAGCAGAATTAGCTGGAGTTGGCCTGCCCGTCCTCTAAAGCTCTCCCCCCTCCCCTCCCCCTCTGTCTGTGTCCCAGGAGGGCAACTGGAGGAGAATGACTGGTAAAACTCAGACCAGCAACGTGACCAACAAGAATGACCCTCGTTCCCTCAACTCCAGAGTCTTTATTGGCAACCTCAACACAGCCATCGTCAAGAAGACTGACATAGAGGTCATCTTCGCTAAGTATGGCAAGATAGTGGGTTGCTCTGTGCACAAGGGTTACGCCTTCGTACAGTACATAAACGAAAGGAACGCCCGAGCAGCGGTGGCGGGGGAAAACGCCCGTGTCATTGCTGGACAGCCTCTTGGTGAGTCTTTGCTTTGATTTTGTTTTGGTTTTTTTCCTCTTTGCTCTCAGGTATCTATCATTTGCTATGCAGATTTTATTAGTATGAAAGCCCAGTGAAATATAGTCTATACTGTACTTCACGAACACTTTCCTTTTGAAACACAGAGGCTTGATCTTTGCTGGAGGAATGGATTGTCTCTCTCGGGAACAAAAACTGCCTCAGGCATCTTTCAGACTTTTAGTTTAGAGCCTCTCTTGGCTCCTAAATGCTGAAATGTCTGTGTTTGTTGTCATGCTGTTTTTGAGAAAATCCCTGCTGAACCATTTAACTGATCCACTAGTGGATGTAAGCGCAGTTTGATTTTAACATTTACTAAACATCAACTTGCAGAAAGTATGTCAAAGTTCTTGTGACATACTATTTAGAGCCGAATGGAATTTATTATGTGGCATGGGATGCACCTCCAATATGCTGTGCAAGCACTTTTATTTTCTACCGTGCATGCACTTTTTAGTGCTTTATGTTGTTGTTTGTGGCTCTTGAGTGGGAAAAGTTTTCGTATTTGGAATTGTTTTGTTCCTGGCTGGCAGGCAAAATGTTTACGCAATCGAAAGATGTGAGTCAAAAGTTAACTTTTTAGACAAATGGAAACAAATTAGAAAAACACCGAAGAATCGTTGTTATACAGTTTTGTGTGCCTTCACTCCAGAAGCAAACAACGCTACAATTTAAGTTTCAGTGTTGAATTAAGTTTTGTCTCTGAAGGGCATTGTCTGGGGTCTTATCTTGTTAAAACATCTTTGTGAAGCCTAGGGATGAATTGCAAAGATACAGCAGAGCACATTCCTAGACACTACTGCTATCAAACATAATTTTAAAATGATCACGAGCAGATAATGCTGTGCATGCAGGCAGGCGAGCAAGAGACCTTTTGATTAAATTCTTTGCAGCAAGTTTGGTGTTTCAACTAGGGAGCCTGGGCTCTGCCGTCAGTGCAATGTGCAAGTTTTACTGAGTGTTATTCATAATGCAATAACAGTAAAAAGAAATTTAGCTTTCTTTCAGTTCTAAGAACCAAACACATATTAAAATTAACTAAATGCAATCTCAGATGAATTACAAAATGTGATATATTACACTGTGTCATTATTTATATAACAAAAATCAAACCAAATGCAGAAGCAGTGTGTAAAAAGCAAAATACATCCTGCTTCCATAGGAGACTTTAAGAGGGTAAGTAGCAGTCAGGTGCTGTTAATCAAATGCACTTGATAATTACTCATCAGAAAGCGTGAGCACCTCTATAGATGCAGACGGTTTAGTGGTTTGCTGGTCTAGAGCATTTCAGTGTGGGTTAACACATTACCAAGAAGGAAAGACACCAGTAATGATGTTAAAGAAACAATCGTTGGTGCCAATCTGGTAAGGGAAGTGTTACAGGACAATTTCCAAACAATTCAAAATGCTTCTTTCTGCAGTGAGAAAGAATACTCGCATGTGGAAAACATACAGGGCAATTATCAAATCTTCCAGTGAATGTACCACCCCAAGGTCAGACTGTGAAGTCCTCAGACTGCTCAATGAGCTACATCTCAGGCTGTACAGGCCTCACTTAGCATGTTAAATGTTGAAGTTTATGACAGCACAATTAGTAAAAGATGGAAAAAGTATAGCTCGTTTCAAAGGGCTGCCAGGAGAAAGCCTGTTCTACTCTTGTGTCTAGAAAGAAATTAGCAGCATGGCTGAGGTTTGAAAAGCTGCAGCTGAATCAACTTTCTTGAATGACTCCTGTGGACAAAGTGGTGTTTGCCAAACACGGTGCCGTCCATTATGGCCAAACACCAAATACTACCTTTCAGCACAAATACGCCATACGACCTGTTAAACACAGTCATGGAGTGGTGATGATTTGGCTTGTTTAATATACCAAAGTAATGAAGAGTCAAATGTGAGGCCATCTAACCAACAGCCAAAGTTTGTCCAAAATTGGGACATTAACAGGATAATGATCTCTCTCCTTCACTCAGACTCTAGTGCATTGTACAATTAAACACAATGAACTAAAAATGACTGAACAGGTATGGCGTGGCTGGAAGGGTTTCAAGGAGAAAGCCTCTTCTCTGTAAAATGAGGTATTTGTCACCTAGGCTCTTATTTCATTACAAAGAAACACCAGGCTCCCTACGGAAAGATTGAAGAGGTACAATAATAACTGAACCCATAAAGGAACATAGATACAAAGCCAAGAGGTGGACATAATAGTGGATAATAAGGTAGACCTACGTGATCACTTTGGTTACCTTGAAGTTTTGTGTCTTTGTGACACAAAACTTTTGGTTCCGCCATGATTTTAGTGCGACTACAGAGTAGAGAAGGACACAGCTTGATTGTCAGCTTGGACTTGAAGATAGGCTTTCTAATCTTTTTGAAAGGGGAACATTTAATGAAAGAAAATGCAGAGCTCATTTAAAAGTTGTTGTGTCTCTTCTGCATCAACCAGACAAGTTATTGATCTGCCTCCTTTTGACACAGCGTATATCTACCAAAACACCAATAGCCTGACACCGGTAGTCTGACTTGACTCTCACACCCTCCTATAAAGGGTGTGTGGCTCCTTTAGTGGCTTTTCTCTTGTTAAGATGTTGAGCTGTTCATGAAAGCGTTTCCTCTTTGCCAATTATTGGATATTTCCCCTGCACGCTTAACAAATGAGATGTTCCTCCTGAAAACTGATTGTGTGACTGCAGCTTTATAAAACAAATAATAATAATAAGAGGCAGATTTTTTGGGAATTATACAATTTCTCTATGAAGACAAAACACCAGTATGAAATAATTATGATCCCTCTTTGACTGGTTAATGTGAGCTAATGTGTTTTTGCTCTTGAAGATGTGCATTAGTTTAATATTTATTGTTATGGATGTTACAATCAGTGAATTAGCAGAAGAAAAAAAAAACCCATCTGTTATTAAAACCATTCACAAGCAGGTTGATCACCAGACAGAGCCAAAGCCATATGTGAGCAATCCACCGAAGCTTTAATAAGAGTTAAACTGATTTATTTGTTACTTTAATGCTAAACAGGTGATTCTTTTTCATGTGTGATTGCTTGTTTTGGGTTGAGAAAACAATTACAACTGAAAGTATTTTCATTACTACAGAGTTCATTTCACACCGACCTCGAAGCGAAACCATCCAGCCTTCACTGCTATCACTCAATCTGCAAGTCATGTGGCGTAAGACTGGAAGATAGATCTTTAATTGACAATTTAGACCACCCTTCTTCTCATCCTGCCAAGCTGATGCTTTTTATATTAACATGGCAGAGAAATGAATCAGCCCCGTAATGATTTCGTGTTGGAGGATGACCTCCACAAAGCATTCGGCTTCCTGTGCAAAAACATTTCATTAAAGGGTTATTACCTGCAAGTTTCTTGCATGTCAGCTCCACAGGTACGCTAACATTGCTGTGTTACTAAAGGACCAGCATTCTAGTGTGTTCTGAGCCACTGTTGACAATGTCTGTTGTTATCATTGACCGCCCACGCAAGAAGAATCAACAAATCTTTGTGTGGATGGAGAGGAATGTTTGAAAAAGCACAGTTTTGAAGTGGGAGTTGTCACTGGAAAAGAGGTCAGTGGAATAATCACATCATACTTCGACTGCACAGATCCACTTCAGTAGCGCAGGCCCAGGGTGATGACTAATCTGTGCGCTCACTGATACACAAGTGTCAGAGGTCATAGCCTCCTGCCACCACTGCAGATGAGACTGTCACTGTATGTGTGCTATATGTTCGTGTACATATGTGCGTGCGTGTTTGTAGCTGAAAAACCGCTGATGAACAAATGCAAAAATTTCTAAAATCGCACAGCTGGCAGCGCCGTCCTCCCCTCGCCTGCAGAATGAAAAATGGATGCTCCATTACTCTATCAAATATGAGTAGGAGTTCATGAGATCGTATCTAGGATTCTGAGCACAGCAATCATTACCAAATAATAGTACGTGTGATGCTATTTTGAGTGGAGCGCTGTATCTCTGTGCAATTCAGAGATACAAGCATGAAGAAATTTCTCGTTTCGCACGAGCACAGATGTTTAATATAGCATCAGATCAGACTCGAAGACACTTTCCTCTGTTCATCTGTTGGTGAAACACTGAAAAAATGTCCCAGTACACACTAGAAAGTAAAAACAACCGCCCTTCCCACAGTGTTGGCAGTATTTAAAGCAAATGATTCTTATATTTGTGCATATCAAACGTGCAATGGTGGAACTCTTATGCCAAAATCAAAAGTAGAAAATATAAAGTGCTGTATAATGCTTCCTTACTGATTTCCTATTCTTCGGCATTTACCATTTGTCCTATGTGAAAATGTCATGTGAAGCTGTGTGGCAGGCAGGATTGGACCCAAAACGCAGGACCCAAAACACAAAAGATGAACTTAAGGCGGCAGCTTTATTGCTGGGAAAATAGTCCACAAACAAAGGCTGAAGGAAACAAACTAAACTGAGAAAAAATGGAAACTAGAAACAAAACACTGGATCTGAAACTGAAAACTCAAAACAACAGGAAACTAGAAACAAGGAGCTAACACGCAGAGAATCGTAGAGAGAGTTACACACATAAGGAGGTATGACACGACAAAGAGCAAAGACAAACACAGGGCTCAAAAATACAGGCTGTGTCTCAATTCCTAGGACGCATCCCTCCTGGGCCACATTTGTAGGCCGATTACGTAACAGCGACGCGATGTAGGCTGTCCCAATTCATAGACTCCTACAAATGCGGCCAACAAATGTGGCCTACATTTCCCCAAGCAGCTGAGGATGGATGGATGGATGGATGGATGGATGGATGGATGGATGGATGGATGGATGGATGGATGGATGGATGGATGGATGGATGGATGGATGGATGGATGGATGGATGGGGTCTGGTGTATCCTACGTGGCCCAACATGAGGAGGTGGAAGCTGTAAGGGCGGGGAGAAGCGGTAAGGGCGGGAACAGCTGGTGATGCAAATCTGAAGGCTAGACCGTCCCATTTCACAAGCCTTTCACTTCCGGCCTTCTCGGCCTTCGGAGGACCCAGTCGACGTACGCCGCCTCAGGTACGGTCCACGAGGGATGCGTCCTAGGAATTGAGACACAGCCACAGAGGAGTTCTGAGGGAATGGGAAACAGGAGGGAGATACAGCTGGGACTAACACTGACGTGAGACACAGAGTTTCAAAGTAAAACAGGAAATATAACACAGAGACGCAGACTTGACACTGAGACAGAGAGACATGACTGACCGGGGAGAGAGAGGGAACATGAAGCAGAGAAACAAAGGACAAATAAATGTGAAACACAGGGAGGGTACAGAAACTCCAAGCTTCTTTAATCATAATTAAGAAGTTTAAATCAAACACAAAACACTGGGTCACACCCAGGACCATGACAGAAAAGTAAGTGGCCCTCCCCCAAATCGTGACTTAACTGTTAATAATCATATTTTTAGTTTAATCTGATTTTCCACACCCAGGCCTGATTACTGCCAGACTTGTTAAATCAAGAGACCACTTAAACAGAACCTGTCTGACAAAGTAAAGTAGGCTGTAATACTGCAAAAAGAAACACATCATGCCACAATCTAAACCAGGGGTCACCAACCTTTTTGAAAGTGAGAGCTACTTCTTGGGTACTGATTAATGTGAAGGGCTACCAGTTTGACACAGACTTCTGAAATAACAAATTTCCTCAATTTAACTTTAATTATATGTTATCATTAATAATTAATGATATTCATCTATGTAAAGACACTGATTATGGCAACTGTTTCCATGGAGACCAGCTAGCGCTGAGCTAATATTTAATAATAGACATTTTTTTATATATTATCTCTAGCAAATTGACACCAATGCAATTGTGATTTTTAAAAAAATAGCAACAAAAAATACAAATAGATGCAGCTTACTGGTAAGTTGTTATAGTGAGCTATTTTTAGAAAAGGCCCGCGGGCTACTCATGGGGTCCTTGCGGGCTACCTGGTGCCCACGGGCACCATGTTGGTGACCCCTGATCTAAAGAAACAACTGAGAAAGAAAGTCACTGAGATATATCGGTTTAGAAAAGGTTGCAAATATATTTCTAAAGCTTTGGGACTCCAGTGAAGCATGGTGAGAGCCATTATCCACACATGAAGAAAACTTTGAACAGGCGTGAACATTCCCAGTTTCCCTAGTTTAAAAAAGAAAGGTTTTGAAGCGGCCTGTTCAAAATCAGGACTTAAATCTGATTGAGATGCTTTGGCATGACCTTAAACAGGCCGTACATGCTGGAAAACTCTTCAGTGTGGCACTGCTGTGAAAGATTTATGGCCAATTATCACAAATGCTTGATTGCGGTTCTTGCTGCCAAGGGTGGCACAACCAGTTATTATGTTTAGGAGGCAATCGCTTTTTCACACAGGTGGGTTTGAATGACAAAAGAACAATAAATGAAATTACCATTTAAAAATACAGTTTTGCATTTGCTCGGTTTATCTTTGTCTGACATTAAAATTTGTTTGATCATCTGAAATATTTAAGAATGATAAATGACAAATATGCAACAACAAAAAAAGAGAAATCAGCGACCATTCTGGTTTGTTGCTTTTCTATTTTTTGGAACCACATGGTGAGATGATAGTCTGAATTAACAACGAAGAATAAAACTGAACATTTGCATATGTATATATCACAGTATCCTTGATTTGTTTTGCTTTGTGCCTCTCTCCATGGAGCTGAAACAATTAAACCTCGCAGTTTTCCAATTAACACCACAAAGTCATAAAATGTATATAGCTTTCAGTTTTAGAGGTTGTTACACAGTAAGTCATGCTTCGTTTTGTCTTCTAAATCCATGCCTAATATTACCTCCTGTTTGAATTTGTGATTGGTTTTCACCAAGCCAGGGGCTAGCTGTGCCTGTCTTCTTGCTGGTGCTGGCAATGCTAGCGTGCTGTAGCTTTTACTGAAAGCGAATGAGAATGAAGAGACTAAACAAAGCAGTAAATTTGTTATCAAATACTCAAAACAACTGCAGGAATCTTGTCAGTATTAGTAACTCTTTTTAAAATAGCACGATTCATCTGCTGAACGCATAACAGAAATGCTGAATTGTACAAACTCGGAACACTTTTTTGCTCAATCTTCTGAAACATGCAAACCCTTCTCCTACGATGACAATAAAATCCCTAATAGGACAATCGCTCAAGTATTTAGCGAAATCTGAGGTCAGCTGCTCTACATTGAATCGGGGATATACTGTAAAGTACAAATGTCTCTTCGTCTCACTTGTTGTGCCTTCCCTGCCCTCTGGCTAAAAGCTGACTGGAAGAATTCCTTGTGACTCAGTGACATGATGATTGCTGGCATCCATGAACCTCAAATGCATCTGAGCAGTTGCCTTCCTCACCCATTGAGAGGTATCAGCTCTATCTGTATGGCCTCACTCTTCACTGGGCTCAGGGGGCTGCCATGGAGACGACGAGCGACAGATTTTTTGCCCTCAGCCGTTTCAGCATCCCCGGAGCCTCCACATCGTTGTGGTGCCGAGTTTCAATGCGGCACGCTGAAAATAACCCTCGTGCTACCTTAACATTCAGTGAAACGACTCGCAAGGAGTTAACATTAAACTTGGGTCTTTGAAACTTTTCAGAGATTTCATAAAAAAGCTGATTATATAAGACTCCTTTGAAGCATCCGCATCAAATGTTTGCGATGCATATCACACTTGCCCTTTATGTGGTAAGATGAATATCTATCATTTCTTGTTTTTCTCATCTACAGAGGTGGTTGTTTCAACCGTGTCCTGACGTGGCACGGTGAGCTTAAGTGTGTGCCTGCAAGCAGCAGACGTGTGTGATTGGCAGGTGGTGATTGAAGCCCTGATGGAAAAAGGACAATGAAAGAATAACATCCTATATTTTTATAAGAGAGGCCATGTATGAAGATACAAGCTGCTGTGCGAGCTGGGAGCTGTGGAGTGGAGGAGAGAGAGGTAGATAGCAGAGAGAGGGCAGGCTAACAACATCTCTGGAGAGCCTGCCTGGTAGCGAGTACACCTGATAATCTTTCTTCTGTTGACTCCTGTTTTAAGTAGCTTGACCCTCCCTGAAGAGATTCACATTCCACCTGGAAGTTTCATGTTGAAGGTCCATCCCATTACAATATTAATGACCAAAGTGAAGGATAATGTTTGATGGATCACCAATCATCCCGCCTCCAAATGGCATTGGCAAGAGTTAGGCACATAAATAATAAAGTGATTTAGATGCAAAATCCATCCTAAGCGGATTACAAAAGCAGTGGCACTGCAATCAATCGTCATTTTGGGCCAACATGATGCATAGCAAGCAGCACCGGACAGAGAGAGTAAACTACAGCAGGGAGAAGAGTGAGGAGAGGCAGGTAGAAGGAGACTGTGCAGGGAGTAGTGCTTAAAGTGTGGCTACAAAGTGGGGCCATGTACAGCTACGGAGCTGTACCTGGCTTGCTTCTGGGTTAATTTTGATACTTACAGATTAATAGACAAATACAGGTTCAGGTGACGTTATTTTATTTTTGATTATTATGAGTTCACCTACAGGGAACTTTTTCTAAAGGCATTTTACAATTTATTATTTGAATCAAGGGTCAAGACTGCTGTGAGATCAGAACAGGACATTGGTGGCTAGTAGAAAGTTTCTTACATTAATGAATAAAAAGCATCAAAACTGTCTTTAAGTTAGAATCTGTGATGTGACTGTAGATATGATTCACATGTAGAAACAAACCTGCTGACGCAGAAGACTGTAACAAAAACATTTAAAATATTGACATTACATCAAATGCTATGTTTATTTCTTTTTTAAGGTCGCAGTCAGCTTTACAATGTCCTCCTTCATTATGCTTTACAGAGTGCAGCTAAAGTTTTAGTAGCGTTCCCTTCCGCAAAATAAAAACTATGGAAACATGAGATTGAATTGAATTACAAATATAACAGGCCAAATTCAAACACACCGTCATTAAATTTTGCGTTATACTGTAATACATCTGTAGTGAGACTGCATTATTTAGAGGGACGCAGCAAAAGGCCAATGTAAGAACATAAGTTTTCCCTGGAAACTGTAAGTGAAAGTAAAACTAAGTAAACTTACTTATTATTACTGGTTTCAAGCTAAAAACCTCAGAGGCCTCCACGTGATTAAAAAAAAAATAAAAAATTTAACCTGAGATGTTGTATCTACTGTTGAGTTTTTTAACCAGTTGCTTAAAGCTCTAATTTTCTACCATCCAAGCGCATTAGTTATTTCCTGTCACATGGAATGCAACTAGCAATCGCTCAAGCGATACTCAGGTGAGTCATTTATATATTTTTGGGTTGCACATCAGCCACTGCTCATATCTCCTTTTTGCGAGCCTTCGTGGCCTGTTTGCACTCAATATATTTTGGCCTCCAGTGGTGAAACAAGTTTGTTGTTTCCACCAGGAGTAGTTTTCTTGTATATTTTGGAAAGCACTGTGCTGCGATTACCTCCCTTTGTCCCTTTATAGGTACTAAATCGTCATCGGAGACTGGCATGCAGCTCTTGCTCACAAATCACGGGGTTTGTCTCATTGTCATGCATGCTTGCTCTAGCATGATGTGATGCTTTTATGTAACATAAAAATTTATGCTAGTATAATGTGGTCAACATGAAATGGCAAAGCCCTAACAGACGGCAGAAGGCTCTCACTTCATATCCGGTTTATTTATTTATTTTCAGAGCTCTTTTGCATTGATGCTACTGGATAAAATTCATTTAGGAGATGAATTTGGCTCACTTTTTCTCTTTTGTATGTTGTGTTTAATCTTAATTAGGACACTCTACTATTTGCTATGTTAATAAACAAAAAAATATGCTGAAATGCTAAAAAATAAACAATTGCATGTTAGCATTATCACTGTTAGCATTTAAGGCCATCCATGCAAGAGCTAGGTGATTACTGTTGCTTTTTCTATTTACACTTTAGCACTCACTTATCACATGGCACACACTTTAAAACTGATTTAATACAGTCTAGACTAATCTCATGCAGTTCACTTAAATTGAATTTGTTAGATTATTGCTCATCTGTAGGCAGCTTATTCAATATTGGTTGTCCCCCCCAGCATTGAAATAGATTTTCTCCTCACTCATTGAGGTTGAGAGGTTCAAAGCTAGCATTCTATAAGACAAAAAAGAAATTTAACTAAGACACAAGAGTAAAACAGATGAATTTAAAGCATTTCAACACGTTTACACCAATTGCATGTGACTCCTTGATTGCGCTCAATATTACAGGCTTACCACTGTAAGTGAAAATCCAGGAGGGATTTCTTTTTCCTTTAATGTCTATCCAAACCAAGCCTTCTGTATCTTACCCACCTGGCTGCTGTAATTCTTTCCATCATTCACCATTGGCATTCAGGCTCCTCAGTCTTGCTTTGAAATTTGCATAGATAATTCCAGCTATGTCTACAATAACTGCACAGTTCACTAACTTTATTTTGAGAGCCAGGTTTAGAAGCATGAACAGTCATGAGTGAGAGGCCCTTTGGGTATTGCAGTATGCAACAAGATGGGCCAATTTCTCCTGATCCACTGGACTGAGTCTTGCCAAATCAAAGCCCATAAGGCGTTCCCTGTATCCTTCATCTCCTTATGTTTGCTTCTGAGGCTGTACGAATATTCACATTGTGTGCATGTGTTAATATGTGACAGTTATGTATGTGCTTGTAGATAGAAGCCAATCATTTGTGCTTCTTTCAGTAAAATGTGTTAATGTGAATATACCCATTTAACACACATTGCCATATCAATATAAAATCTATTTCTATCTCTTTCCTCTCATAGCTCCTCTCTGCCTTTCATTTCTGTATTTTCCTTGTTCTTGTATGTGATTAGAATGCCCCGCCGTCATCTGTCTCCTCTCTCATTAATCACGCACTGGGAGACTGGACCGGACATTGAATGTGCAGTTAGCCTGACCCAAAGCTTGACAAAATACCAGGTACAAAGTGTACGGGCTCACATTCATACATTCATTCATATGACATCAACAGCCTGGCCAGGCTCAGGGATTATCCAAGCTGGAATGTAGTCAAAATATAAGAAATTTAGAGTTTGTAATTGTGCACCTAATAGGCTCTAATAAAGCCACCCAAGAAACGAGGAACTTACATTTCCCCCAGCTGCCAGGATCTCTTTCTATCTATTTGTTTGTCCCCCTTCTCCATCCCTTTCCCTCGATCATACAGACTGACAAATGCTTTAGTGGGGCATGAGCCACAGTGTGGACAAAGTGAGATGGATTACTGTGTGGATTTTGGCAGAGGAAACTGCAGCTAATTCTCTGATTAGAAATCTGGGTTCAGAAGGCAGAGAAACACTGAGCTGTGAATCAGAGTCAGAGCATGGGGCTCAGTGGGCTTCAGCAAGCTGTGAGTGAGTATTTGTGTGTGGGAAAATGGATGTGTGGGCAAATGTGTCCAGGCACTTATTGACATATGTACAGTTTAGGAACCAGGCTAGTTTTAACACTTTTACTTTGGTTGTATTGATTTAATCATCAATATGGGCAAAATCATTCATTTTTACTTTTGAAGTTTCATTTTTCTTCACTTATGCCAGAAATCAGCAGGTCAGCTCAGATAGTATGTTCTCTAAAAATGATAATCCTGGTGGGTGGGTGGTGTGTTGGCAAGTTTGGGGTTTGGGTTTTCATTCCACACCCCATTTGTTAAAGTGCTCTTGAGCAAAACAAAGAGAACCGCTACCTCAGCACAAGTAGAATACCCACAACAAAAAAATGCAGTATGTGCTCAGCTATTAGCTAATTGCAAAACTGGCAAATATGACAAAAAATCATATTTTTAAAAGAGAAGATTGAAAAATTAGATATAACATTAAAGAAACTGCTGGGATTTTCTAGCACAACCACCTCTGGGGTTTACAGAGAAGGAGCCATAAAAGAGAAAATATCCAGTGTGGTCAGCTCTTTGGGTGAAAATACCTTGTTGATGCCAGAGGTAAAGGAATAAAGGCGGGACTGTTTTGAGATGATAGGAAGGGAGCAGTAACACAAATAACCACTCGTTACAACCAAAGTGTGGAAAAGAGCATCTCTGAATGCACAGCACATCGAACCTTGATGCTCTCACTTCAATATGGACCAAAAGCTGTGAGGAATGCACCCAGCATTTTGTTGAATCTATGTCACGAAGAATTCTGAAGGGTACTGAAAATTAAATGGAAGTCCAAAATACCAAATAATTTAATTACATGTAAATTTTCCATCCAATTTTGTTACATAAGTACAATGTAAAATGTTCAAGTTGATGGATTATGGTGAAATGCAATTTAATGACTCGTATGCATTCACTTTATATCAAGCATAATTTCCTTAATGACTAATTATTGGAAAAAATAAACCTTTGATTATATATATTTCTGTTGCGTTTCACTCAAAATTACTGCTTCATGTTTATCAAGGGTTAAATGTTGACAGTACAGCAGAATATTGGTATTTAACTCAAAATAAGGCATATGATTATACATAGCTCATGTAAAAGATAAAACAATCATGCATTATATTCATTCAGCTTTCTGGTAAAGTGAAAGGCTACCAGATGAAAAAGACTGACAATAAGAGAGCAAGTGTCAACAAAAAACAAGCGTTGGAGAAACACTCCAGTGACCACTGGTCACGAGAGGCGCTGAAGTATACCCCCGATGTTGACATGAGTCAGTAGAAGGCATGTCAGTGTACATTTCTATCTTAATATCTTCCAGCTGACCAGCCAGCCACCTTAGACTGTGACTTTCTACGTCACCCTTTCGCTGACTGGGGTTCTTTTAAGCATGTGTTCTTTTCTTTTTTTTTAAATAGCTGTAAGCAGTTAGTAAATAAACCTCCGTGAGTTCATTCTGTTCCTCACTCCACAGAAGAGTGAGGAACGGGATTAACTTCAAGCCTAACAAGCATCCTGGATGCTTTCATTAATATTGCATCCATCTGCAGAGAACAAGAGAGGGAAGACAGCAAGGGGGAGTAGCTTTGGACTGAAGAAGAAAAAAAGCTCTGTTGGGTAATTGTTTCCTATGCGTAATCACAAATGCCCGTACGCTGTTGAATTTGGGTTCACATTTAGGGCATGCTGATGCAGACAGGATGGTTATGAATGAGCGAGTCATTGGCTGAAACTGAGCACTGGAATTTCACCTAAGAACAAAAAGTAATAATCTGCAATTGTATAGGATTAGATAACGCGTTTAGAATAAACACGTTAATGTGAAGAGTCTTGACTTTACCCAGATAGCTACAGGAGTTTTAGCCATGTGCAATAAAAGCTGTTTTGTGTGTGGGATTAGTGTTCCTACAGATGCTCTTTTTGCTAAAGCTAAGCGATAATACTTCACCAAGGAAAGTGCGTCTTTGCAGCAGGTCTTGCTGACAGAGACCACTGCAGTGCAACCTTTCCACAGAGCATCAGCTAAACAGACAGCTTCCCATAACAGATGTGACACAGACCCCAGGAATGGAAAATCTGCCCTTTAACACTTCATAATAATTGATCCAGTCAGTCATGTCTGTTTCTTAATTCATGCCGTAATTGTCAATGTGCACCTCGGGCGGAATGACAAAGGAGTAATCCAGGCGACAAAAAGGTGACGTATTGCGTGAGTAATGGTTCGCGACTTGTGATTATACATGCAGTGATAATTACTGCGACCCCTGAGGGTTTCTGTGGTCTCGTGCTCACAGGACTCTGCAGCATGACCCCTCTGACTCCCTCTGCTTAGAGCATGAATTAAAAATCACACTGACAGACTTGCTGGGCACTTCGCCCCCTGAATGAAGATAGACAGTATAAACAAAATAACATTAAAAAACAGCCTAGAACCTCGCCCCGAGCAATATCTTGCTCTCTCATGTGTTTACTTCTTCTCTCAGATTTCCTTATTTGACTTAGCATTCATTCGCCCTCCATCTCCTCGCTCTCTCGCCCTTCCTCATTCCTTCATCCTAATTACACTGCAAAGCTGAAGGCTTGTGACTCATGGCATCCAGTTGTTAGCGTGGAATTCTTACTCACAGCTGGAGGACGAGACCCAGCCTTGGGCTCCACTGTCCAGTAAAGGTCACACCGAGCATGATGGCGGTTAACTACGTCAAGTTCACAGCACTCAAAGCGTCTCATCGGCTGCAGCCAGGAGTAACCTCTGACACCATCCAGCCACAGTTTACAGTCAGACCGTAACCACCCAAGGTACTCGGAGCCATCGGTGCATAACAAAAGGCCACTTGTCCTTCTCAGACCTGAACCCTGTGCTATTTTAAGGGGCAAAGCTAGAAGGATTATGTGCAGCCGAGAGAGCCGGGATTTGTTCCCAACAAAAGATTCATTCACAAACATTTGTCTAATTCAATATACAGTGATTAACCAAAACATCTGGTCCTTCCGTCTGGTATTCTTGAACTCGCCCCCTTTTTTTTTGCACAGCCTTACTTATCTTTAAGCTTTAACGTCTTTTCTCCAACTCAGCTTCTTTTCCTTTATCGGTGCCTCTTCCTTTGTGACTGGTATGGATTTAATTAAGGAAATCAGTACGGGATAATGACTTCTACCTGAACTGACCTCTTTGTTAAAAGTGTCGTGAATATTTTGCATAATCAGTGTAGATTGGATTAAGACGCTGAACGGCTTCCTCGCTCACTGAAACTCATTTCGGATAAGGGTTCAGCTCCTGGAACCAAAGACATGCTCATTAATAGTTGCACACTGCTCTGAGCTTACAGGATGACCAAACGTCTCTTCCATCTGTTGAGGGGGCGGAAGCATAACACCGAGATGTTTGTGCTGTGTCTCCAAGGAAAAATTGACAAACGCTTTAAACACGCGGAGGGGGGGGGGGGGGGGGGGGTTTTTTAAATAAA
>VURO01021075.1:76468-88901 GCA_015108175.1 Pelvicachromis taeniatus
GGCAGGGCTGTTTTCAATAGATAGCAGCTGGTTTGAAGAGCAATCCTGACCTTGACTACTCCTTGTAGCTTGTTTACACATCCTTATTAGCCTGTAGCCTTGGTGGAAATGCAAGAAGCAGTGAAGTTACAAATATAATGACTGCATGAAAACAAAACTGAAAGGATACGATTATGGAGTGAATGTTCATATAAGCAGGTTAGAATTTATATGTAATGCATGATCAGTGCACAAGAATGACTAAAAAGCAGTAGTCTTATGTGCAAACTTCATGTAAAATCAGTACCAAGGACTTGAGGGCCTTTGTTTTCCCATTAAAGTATGCAAACATATTTAAGTGGGCCTTGTCGCCAATGAGTTTTGGACTTCAGCTGTAAAGTATGTCACTGTTTCCTCCGTAGACTACCTGTGTGACAGAATTATTAATGAGCTGTGTCTGTATTTATGCACCTCATCTAACAGGGGAAGATGGGCTGCTTTCATTACTTTGAGTTGTGGGAGCCATCCTGTCAAATGAAATTTGAGCGCTGGCCAAGATGAGCGCATGTTATAAGAAAAAGGGGAAATTCATCAAGCGTTAATTTGGTTTGAAATGATGGGTCAGGACAGCGTCAGCCTCATCTCCTCATATGTCGAGCACATGAAGATCATGGAATCAGGAGTATCTGTCTAAAAAGGCACGCTGTCAGTCTGTGGTCACTGAGCACCACACTGTGGAACGCAGCGGTTATTACCATTTGTGACTGGCATCCTTACTTATAAAGACGCAATCTTGTCTCACGCATTGATCTGCAGTGTCACCTTTTCTCCATGTTTAAGGTTTAATTCCAATCAATTCAATCAATTTTGTTTTCCAAAACAGCTTTTTTTTTATGAGAGAAAAGTTACCTTTATTTGTCTCAATCTACGGGTTTATTCAAGAGAGCACTGGCAGCTTTGTGGGGGTTTTGTTTTTTTGAATGAAATGTCATTAGAATCAGATGATTTTTTTTATGGGTCTTCAAAATTTCCCTGCACTCCTGTGGCATTGTCAGATCAGCCTGACACTGACAAGTCAGAATCAAACATCTGTGCAGGTGCAGCGTATATACTGATAAGCCACAACATTAAAAGAACTGACAGGAGACAGGCGATGTGAAAAACACTGAGAATCTTGTGACAATGTAATCATGTGCTGGGAGACCTAATTTAGTGCTGATGTTACTTTAACGAGTACCACATCCCGAAACACTGCTGCAGATCAAGATCCTGTAATGTGAAGCAACTTCACTGTACCCAGGATATCTTTCCATTATCTGGCCTCTCTTATCCTACCACTGGAAATCAGGCTAAGCGGTCACATGAAGGCAATTATCAACTGGAGAAGTCAACCTTGGCTTTCCCTGAGAATGGCATCTGAGCAGTCAGTGACATGGATAGGTCCACTGGTAGAAGAGTAAGATAAAACGAAAATATTTTTAAAACAACAACAAGAAATTAAACACATAGGAGATAAACATTAACAGCACTATGTGTGCTTTTTAAGCACATTGGTCAATAGGACTGTAAAATATATTCATAAATTTAGTCTACTTGACTTGAATGCTAACTAAGTAAGTCAACAGTATTCTCAGTATTACAGCTCTGTTGTTAAAACATGGGAGAATATGAGATTATTATATTAAATTAATGTTTAGATGTGTGTAAGATGGTTTTAGCTTTTATTAATTCAGCTGCAGCTCCGGTGATGTTTACAGGTCTGAGAAAGGTGTAGAATACAAATGAAAACAGAATTAAAACAGTTTTAACCTACTTGCAAATTAAAAAATAAGGCAAATAAATACAAATAGGTTCCCTGATTTTAAATGTAGAATCATAAAATCTAAATCTAAGAATAAATATTTCTTCCTAACATTCATCAGGGAGAGACAAAGAAAAAATTGAAACTTCCTAATATCTATGCACAGGGGTGGGTGGTGATTTTGCACCTGTTGATCTCTAATAGAGAACATAATCTGCTCTGGAGCAGGTTAGGACTTCAGCTTGAGTTACCATGAACCACAATTATAATACTACAACCGCAGGGTTAAATCTGAAGTTTCTACAATTCCACATTGTAGTACCGGCCTTTGTCAACTCCCACATGGCAAGGGCTGTCCCAAAGAGCAGCAGTCTCCTCCAGCAGCATGACACACTGTGCAAAGGAAAGTCTTTAGAGCCCAAAGTGGAAAAGGTGTTGACATTAAGCTTCCCAGATCCAATCAGATTGGATCCACAAAGGCCTGACACCCCAACCCACAGTATTTGCTGCCAGTGTCCTGTGCCAAATGCCACAGGACACCCCCATAGGGACTATGTCCATTACCAAAAGGTCAGAACTGAGTTGGTGGCACCATGGAGACCTGCACAGTAGGCATGTTATTTCAATGTGGATAGTCATTGTAAGTATACAAACAAAGAGGCCTGTTTTTGTTGTATGTATCTGTGTTAATGACAAAAAACCTAAACCATAAATGTAGTCGATTTTACTCCGTACTGTATGTAGGCTACATCATTTATACAACAAGCTACCTTTTTGGCATTTATTAGCAGCTATTAATATTTAGGCTGCATATTGTTTTCTAAAAAATATTGTTGCACTGTACTGAAGTTGTACTCATAAAGATTAATAACCAATATCTGCTCACAGATGTGTTATCAATTGAAACGCTTACTTTATTATTTCAATTACTGAGATTATTGAAAGTTCGTGAATATAGTTGTGAATAGCATTTTTAGTATCCCTCATAGGTTTTACAAGGACTGCAGTCATGACTCACTTTGTATGTGTTTTTGTTAGTGAGCATTTTTGAGAAATTAGATTTTTGCTTTGCACGCTTCAGACTTTAGATTTTGTTTTTGGTAGCTCACTGGGGAAAATAAAACTGGAACAATAACAAAGGAAAACTGTTTCTTTGCCTCAGAAATGAAATTTTGAATTAATAGGCAAAAAACAGGTAACCATGCCAACATTTGGCTGTCTTAACTTCAGGTTAAAATTGCTGTTGTTGTCCCAGCTAGACACAGAAACAAAACAAGTCACAGCACCTGTGAGAACAGTTCATTGTACTCACAGTTTAAGTCTCCTTTAAACAAGCAAAGAGAAGATATCAAAAAAAGATATCTATGTATATATACTGTTGTTTCTATTGCTCTGCAATGACTGACATTGTGTATTCGAGATGTTCTACACACATCAGGGCATTAAACTATCATAAGTTATTGTTTTGTCTTTGGATATATTTTAATTTTCACTGCATTCAATTTTATGACTTTGATTCCATTTTTTCTGCATTTTCATTTATTTATTAACAATCACTGAAGTTTATGAATATGCAGTCATGTCAAAAATCCTATGATTCACCCCATGATCCAGTAGCTTGTAGAATCATCTTTAGCAGCAATAACTTGTAGTAATTGTTCTCTCTGTGACTTTATCAGTCTCTTGTATTATTGTGGAGGAATTTTGGTTTTCCCTTCTTTACACTGTTGCTTCAGTTCATCAAGGCTGAAGCAACAGCAATGGAAAGCTGTATCCATTTCTTTATACAGCTTTCAATAAAGAAATGGATTCTGACAAGATTTGCTGCTGTGCTTTGAATCCCTTTTCACTGCATCGCCCAATTTAGGCCAAACGAGCAGTTGGACAGATGGCTTCCTATTTGACTCTAGAATACTTTGGTATACAAAGGAGTTGATGGTCAACTCAGTGGCAGCAAAGCAAGCCCAAATCAACACCCCTCCAGCGCCATACTGACACAAAACAAAGAACACACAATTTTGTTGTACATGTTAAATGACAATAAAGGGCTATTCTATTCTATTCTAACCTATTCTACTGTATTCAGTTGGTTTGAGGTAATTGTGTTGATATGCTGTGTTTGGTTTTCTCCAAATGTAGCACGGTGCATTATGACCAAACATCTCCACTCTGGTCTTGTTTGTCCAAAGGACATTGTTCCAGAAGTCATGTGGTTTGCTCAGATGCAAACCTAAGCTTTAGTGAGAATCAACTCATCCAAACAAACCACACTTGTTCAGTCTTTTTCTTCTTCTACTGTCATAAACTTCAACTTTTAACACGCTTGAGTTTGCAGTTTCTTTGAGCGTCGCATGGTTTGATCTTAGGTTGAATTTGCTGAAAAGCCCACTCCTGTAGCATTGGGTTTACACACACCTGAATGCCTCAGACCAGCAAACTACCAAAGCCTTTGCTTTTGTAGAGGTGCTCACACTTGCTGATGATTAGTTATCAATCAAGTGCATTTGAATAACAGCACCTGGCTAGTCTGGTTTTTGCTGTCGTGTCCTTTTGTACAGTGAAAACGCTTTGACAAGTGCTGTCTGGGTATGTTTATCAATGACAGATCTGTGGCAGTACTTTATTAGTAGTGACAATGCATATGTTAACAAGAACACTTACTTCTGAAAAGTTACGTTCCAGACGTAGCACACCTTCATAATTTCAATTTCAGTTTTAATCTACGAGTCCTAGAGCACTTCTGAAGTCTACTTGTGGAGATCTTTCACTAAAAAGCAAACCTGACAATCTGCCATTTATCATCCTTGGGACATTAATCACTCTATTCTTTACGAGCGCCACTTTCCAACTCATGTCAAAGAATTTACAGCCTTGTTAATCTCAGCTGCAGTAGGTAGAATAAGAAATGAAGTGAAATTCACCCCCTTCTACCCGCTTTGCCCAAAATCATTGTGTAGGCAATGGTTCAGACAGTTTTGGCTCCATTACATCCAGGAGACATTATTGTCTTTGTATTGGATTTTTCTAACCCCCTCCACCCTGTGGGGTTTGCATTATCTCCACTGACTGGGTGAATATCTGTGGCGCTGATAGCGTCAGAGCCGAATTAGATTTGGCAGTCTTTAATGCTTGTATGAATACCAATTGCAACTAGTTCAACATTTGAATACTTCTTAATGTGATTCTTTGCACTCTGTTGACCCTGACAGATGGAGAGAGAGAGAGCAGGAAGCAGGAAAAAAGAGAGACTTAACTGAGTGGGTGAGCAAGGAAGTGAGAATAAAAGCGAAGGGATCATGCAGATTAGAGCCTAAATAAAAGCCAAATGAGGTCTTACTTGAGAAGATGTGGCTAGATAGAGGTAAATGACATGAATAGATTAATCTTGGTATGATTAAATGAAGGAACTTGAGAGCATGGGTTGAACAGTTTTGCTCTATAAAAGTCTCAACTTAGCACAGAATTTTAATAAAACGGTGTTTAAATGTGCTTCTGTTGATGATTTCAAAGATTTACTCACACTTAATCAAGTATTAGAATCACATTCTTTGCAGATGACATTAAGAACAATTTTTGTTGATAAACTGGATTTACAGAAACTGTTTGGTTTCTTCTGAATTATTTTTAGTTATTAGTTACTGTCACCACCAAAATGCAAGAAGTTCTTGGATCTTTGTTGTTGGTTTTAGCTTGAATGTTTTCCCTTCTTACATTACTTGAATTTTCTTGAATTGACTGTATTATTCTGCCATACAGTGTTTGTATTACCTTTGGCTCATGGTTTTCTGGGATAAAATCCAACCTCTGCATAATCCTTAATACAATAGGAAATAAAAGAATGGATGACTGATCAGTATTTGTTCATTGTTTCACCAGTGTCATAATGTTTAGCTCAATCCACTCAGAATGGATTTTCGAATTTCATTATGTGCAAACACAGACTATTATCACTAGTAAACTGAAAGAGCAAAATATCAGGTGAAAATTTGGTCCAAGGTATGCTGGGATAGTGTTCAGCATCCAGCCTGCTGTGACCCAGAATAAGCTAAACTTAAAAGTGATAATATATATGAATAAATTGTGCTTTAAATCCAAGAAAGGCGCCAATACCGAAAGCTACAGTACAGTGCAAAAGTCTTAAGGCTCAATTTTCTGCAAAACCACTGGTTAAACTGCAGCTGAAACCATGACAGTGCTGCCACTATTCTTTACAGATGGTTATTGACACTGTTATTCATCCAATATTCGTCAACTTTTTGATCTAAAAATTTCAAATTTGGATGACTCGCTCTATGTGACCTGTTGCCACTGATTTTCAGTATTTGGCATACATCAGCCTTTTCTCCCAGTAGATGGATCAAGTGAAGGGCCAGATGCATTACTCAGGTCCTGTGTCAGGTCTTTTACCCCTTTCTTATTTTAGAGAACGTTCACCTTTCTGTACATACTTTTGTTTTTTGGTTTAACACTTGTCCTTCACAGTTTCCTCAAAGGACACACTGTACACCATGCAGAGGTACATCATGTTTTTGTCTATATAGCTCTTTGGAAATCACTTTGTTGGAGCACAAACAATATTTTATGCCTGTCACACTGTTTTTATAGATCCAACTGAAAAAAGCAAAATAATGTGTTTTTCTGACAGGCTGCTAGTAGCATAGGTTCTAAAGATACCATTTAAAATTGCTTCTTGGTGATGTTGTCTGTTATGTGTAGACTCAACACAGGTTCATGCCTTGAGTTAGGTTTCTCTTTTATGCTCGAGTGATTCATAGGTCAATGTTAAGTGAGTAAACAAATATATATTTTTTAATGTAATAAGGACTGAAAACTATAAAGAGTGATGGGTGGCACTAGACTTTTGCAGTCTTGTACTCCCCTTAATAAAGAATAATTCATGTCATACTGTTCCAATGATTTGGGTCAGTAATATTGTACAAATATAGATCTCTGTCTACTTAGACTGAAATTATAGGAAAGCAGAGGTTGGCCATGATGTGTGCCCATTAACACTGAGTACCTAAGTACATGTTACTGAAGGCAGGTTTATTTACATATAGAACACTACCATAACCAAAAATGATACACGCTCATATTTACAAAATCATTGCGATTGCTTGATCATTACTTTCATTACCAGATAAAGGTTTTCTTTTGTTAACACTAGTCTGATGTTCAGCTAAAGAGTTTTCACAAAAAGCCACACACAGTACAGAAACGTTTATGTCATTTCTGTTTTTAACATGGAAATCTGTTTTTCAAATCTCTTTGTGAGAAGCAACCATCACTGTTATGTTGTGTACTCTCCACTAGAGTGTGCAATTTTCCTTCCCAGGTTTGGGTTACACTCAGCACTTGAACTGGAGGGATGCTCTGATTCAGTTGAGACGTTTTATTCTTGTTTCTACTTCTATAGGTATAACACAATATGTAGTATACAATACCTTTTCCTTATACATTTTGTAAAGTGAGTTTTAAAGTATATCTCACTGCAAATAATCCCCCATTAATCCTCCCAATATAAATCCCCTTTGAGTATGCTGGCCCTTTGAGTAAAAGGAGGTTAATCTGCATGCCTAAACTTGGAGAAGGAAAGTTAGGATGTGTTGAAATGTATATAAATGCGCTGCTAACAATGCAGAAATGTGGCAGTCTTTTTTTTTTATTGCAAATTTTCATTTTTATCTCTCCTGTTTTTGGGGGAGTTTGTTGTTTTGTTTTGTTTTTTGTCTGAGGGGGTTTGTTGAACTGGACTGAATCCAAGTTGTTCAAGCCATGTAAACACACTGTTAGCACAAACAGATAATTTCCCGTCACAGACTGCTAGGCAGTCGCAGCGGTTGACACACTAGATACGTTTGCAATTACTCAGTAGTGCCAAAAGCAGTAGCTGTCTAATGAGCTAAGAGAGGTTGTAAGTCACAGGCCAATGAGATGTGATGGCTTGAGCAGATTTGTATCCATCATGTAGAAAATCTCCCCCCTGGGCATCCTCCATCTCAGTCATAAATGAGGGTCATTTGTTAACAGGCGGTGTGCTTCAAATGCCAGCAGAGATTGTCTCAGAATCCAGAGCACTTTAGATTAGGTTGATGCATGTACATATTCTACTGAGCTCTTTGTGTCTTAAAAAGGGTAATGATGTGCTAAGTGCTATGAAGACTTTATGAGTTTCCTGCAAACGGGGTATATTCGTCTTCTTTAGGAAATCACTACATTCAATTTCAGTTGCTGGTAATTGCATTTATCTTTCCTTTATATGCAGAAATGTTATGAAATTAGTTTAACTGGTTTTAAACTGCACCATGGTGCAATATGGCTAACAGTGCTGCAGCTTAATATTTAAAAAGATAGATAATCCCTGTGAAGGCTTTGGCAGCTCTCTGGTTCTGTGTACAGATGTATATATAATAAAGTCGTGTCCTTTTTTAGATAAAAAGTGTAATCCTTGAATGATGGTTTTTTTTTTGTGGCTTATTTAAACATGCAGCAAATAGGCTGCAAGGTGAACATCATTTTTAAAAAGCTGGGGCAATATTCACTCTCCTGGTCCTTTTCTTTTGATCTGTACTTGACCCTGAAAGAAACATTTAATTAGCCATTAAATGCTCAACTATAACCATTTAAAAATGACCCCACAAAATTAAATTCAAGTTGGTGGCTGAAAAACCAAAATAGTTAGAAAAGGCAATAAAAAATATTAAAGGCAACAAAAAGAAGGACAGAAGCAGACAATTTTTTCTGAACTCCTTTCAGAAACACATTAGTTCCTTTGTTAATACATTATAGGTTGGCAGCTTTGCTAACTGCATAGAAATCTTAGACATTTTGTTTAAACTTCCTAAGGTCTTCAACTTGTTGAGCTTGCTAGTCAGTCTTTAGTTACTAAATAGGTTCAGAGTGCTGCAGTTTTGACATATTTGACATAAAACTTCAAACATCACATGAGATGTTCATGACTGCTCTAAAAAGGGGAGTGCTGCCGTTTTCACCACCAACAAGGTTGCTGAAGTGTGCTTGACAAAGAAGCATTTAATTAAAAAAAAAAAAAAGATATTTCGCAAAAGGAAAAACCGAAAGAAATGTATTTAATGTGGAATTTAGCCTTGGTCAGAAATTTAGCCTTAGCCTTAGAATTAGCCTTCCTAAAGCTTGATGAAAACACCTTGAGTCAAGTAGGAGTGCCTTTCTAGTGCTTGCCTTATGTTTAAAAAAAAAAATCTAATTTTATTACCCATTTGATTAGCTGTGTTTTCAGGTTGTACTCTTGTTGTACTAATCCATCGTGGACAGCAGATGTCCCTGCTGCCCTGTCTGCTTCTCTCATCACTAGTTGCAGTAGAATGGAAATGGTTTATAATCTTATTTTTATAATCTTATTTTTTTAATATTGTACTATAAAAAAGGGTTCACAGGGCTGAAGGTTTCCCAACAAATGACTCTGACCTACAGCTCAGTGTGCACCAGTAATCATAGCCTGTATTGATTTATTTGATTTGCCCATTTTCACAAGATCTACTTTGAGGGTCTTCATCTTTTCTAGGTTTCAAAGTGAAAATATAAAGAAGACCATTTGTCACCGTGGGGCATGTTAGGGCAGCAGCAGTTTCAGAGTGGAGCAATATTCATTGAATTTCTGTTTCTTCCATGATCTTGGTTTTCAAAGTTTTTTCTTTTTCTTTTTTTTCTCTCACTGAACAATTCATCTTGAGCCACAATCGAGAGGGGACTTAATGCTTTTTTACCCCACGCAACAATAAAGTAATATATTGGAATAAATCACACAAAATCAACATCCATCCTGCTTCCTTACCCTTGTCTCCTTAGCAACACAATCCCCTTTGCAAGTATGATGAGATGCACCTTTTTTAAGCTTGCCCAGAGGTTGTGGAGGGAGTGTATTATTATTGTTATGCCAGTGTCGGTAAATGCATGTGTGTAAGATAACTATCGGAGTGAATATTACTTGTTGTGCTGAATCAAAAAAGATGTACCATGGCAACATTGTGCACTTTGAATGAATGATAATTCGGTTATTTTCAGCATACAGACAAACATGAAGCATTTTAAAAGGCTCATAATTTAAATAATGCTTGCAATTTGAACATCAATGTGAGTCTGTAGTGTTAGCCGAGTTAACTCCATAAGCTGATGAGCTCAAGAAGGCACATAAATTTACCTCAGCAGTAAAATAACATATGACGGTGATCTAAGCTCATGAATTAAGAAAACGAATAAGCAGAACTGCAAATATCTTCGATTCTCTCAACACAAATGCTCGGCCTGTCTATCTACACAAGGTTAACTGTTTACAAGGCAGCTGTGTTACTTCAGTATTCTTCTGTACATAAATAAGACATGGTCTTCCCTAACTAGGCATCTTCAAATCCTGGAGCCATTCCACCGATGCTCCCTGCACTGCCTTTTGAACATCAAGTATTGGCAACACATAACAAACTCGAGTCAGATATCCTGAAACTTTCCAAGTGTTCGAATACAGTTAGGACAAAGTGGTTACACTTGCTAAGCTATGTCTGCTGGATGAATTGTGGTAGAATTGAAGAAGCTGGTATTCAGTAAACTGGCAAAGGGAACAAGGTCATGAGGACGCCCCAAAAAGTGGTTAAAGGCTGTGCCAAGGAAGATTGGAAGATCTTCAGGTTTGACCAGTAATGGTATAAATAGTAGCAGATCACAGTATTTAAGTCTGGTCAAAGGTCCATGGAAAAATTACTACTTGTTACTTTGCTGATTAGTTTATGGTTTCACTGACTTTTTTAGTACAACGTGATACTAATTTTGTAAATGATGGTCTCAGTTAAAGTGAAGAAGGGTACAGATGAGTATAGTTTTAGTATGTGTTGGTTTCAAAACATCAGGACAGCAGTGGTGAACAAAGTCTCCATAATAGCACTTAACTAACAGGGAGACGTCCTGGTACATACACAGTCTTTAGGTCCGCTTTTGGTTCTGACTGCAGTGGGTTGCTATGAACATTTATACAGGCACTTATGGTCCAGCACAATAACAGTTCCTAATCAGCAGAATTTCCCTGCATAGTGCCAATAGGAAAATTGTCTCGACATCTGTCAAATGGCTTACCATGAAATCCCCTCAGGGGAAATGTCCTGGACCTACTGTGGTACCATCATAATGTCAAATCCAGAACAGAAGTGTTAAGCATAAAGTCCCTGCTAAAATATCATTTACCACCTGACCACAGTGCCCAAGTAGCTTCACCCTCACAGTTTTGTTAATGTGACAGTTTTGATGAATCCTCAGTACCTCCATGGTGACACTACGTAGAGTTTGACACAATAACTGAAATAGTCCCATCTCAAAATCTTTCAGTAATATGTAGCTAGCTTGAAAGAAACAAAAACAAAAAAGAATATGAGACACAAAAACGTAATAGACTAACATTATGTTCACATCTTCACAAAGAGTTTATATATTAGTGTGGTATCACTGATAATCCGAAAGCCCACCTGTAATCCTATCTTGTTAAATCAGGTCTTCTACAAAAGTTCAGTCTTATCTTTGAAACCTTGGGAAAATTCTCTAAAAATCTTAAAAATGTTTCCCCTAAGGAGGACACTTTAATTATTAAGGGATAATTGAATATTGTTTCTAATCGTACATGCCTTTAGTCACAATATTTACTCAGGTAACCAATATTTTGTACTGTGGGTTCTCCTAAAGCAGCGCTGCTCTAATGAGCAATGGAAATAGGACTTTTTTTGCGGGGGGTTACCACCCATAGATGCAAATTGAGATTGTTATCAGTTTTTAGTGGGATGCCTTGTCTTGCTGGTGAGGTTGCTGCTGTTGTCTTGGTGATCTGGCACGTGCCAGAGTATCGTTAACACGAAAGCCTTACGAGCAGAATATTGCATTTTAAGGGGATACGCAGTGTTTTTCCCATTTGTTAGTGTTTTTAATGTTGTCTTATAGCCTACGTAACTATAGCTTGTATTATTTGTATGTATTATGATGCAAAATTGTAAATGGCTAAAAAATAAACGATTTTTAATCATTCATATTACTCAAAAATCTGTTCAAAATACCGAAGACTCGGCACAACTGGAAGATTTACTTGCGTATTTAGTGAATCTAAAGGGCGAGTTTAATTGTATAGCCATATAAACTAAAGGAGTTTATCAGAATCTGTGTTCCCGGCTGTTTTCTCCTAATTTACTTTGTTTGACCGGCTCTGATGTCTGTGTGGGGGAGAGTGCACTGTAGCCCGCCCCCCTCCCGTCTCTAAGCATGGTATGGTCCTCGCTCAAGAAGTGCCTCCAATTCTCCGTCTGAAGGGCTAATTTATTTCCAGTCAGAAAGTATCGCAGCACGCTGAAGTCTTACGCCCTCTGCTTCTCAAGTATCTGAAAGAGCGCAAAGCTGGACCGGTACATAATGACCATGTACAAGGGGAAGCGTCGCAATCATCGATGTAAGTTTACACAGATCGTTTGGGCTTCGTGATACACCGAGGACATTTTCTTTATGCTGATGTCGCTCTGTGCTTGGCATAAAAATACAAGTTGCAAATACTAAGCCGTGAATCGTGCATGCCAAAGATGCAACCCGATCGCTTTAAAGCGGGCGCAGATATATATTTTTATAGATATATATATAAGTAGTTGAAATATG
>VURO01021076.1:0-14143 GCA_015108175.1 Pelvicachromis taeniatus
TACATTGTGGTGCACAGCAGGTGCCTTTGCCCATCTGGTTGTTTATAACATTCCAAACACATCTAAAATAAGTTAATACATTCTCATCTTAAGTAAACCATATTTAATGAAATTTCATTTCAGCAACAGTTTGGTGATGTGGCTACCTGATTGATTCAGTGAAGTATGAGCAGGAAATCTGTTTATTACACACCGGCTTTGGATGAAAATAATCTCAAAGAAGAATTTATTATGGCGTTCATTATGCCAGGTGAACAACTCGAGATTGTCAGTTTTTTTTTTCTGTGCTGTCAAAGAATGAAGAATGATAGAAGCACCTGCAGAGTCGATAAAGTAACATTTTACTGCAGCCCTGAAGAAAACAATCTTCAGTCTGAGTAATGAAGCACTGACATATCAAATCAATTTAGGTGAAGAATTGTTGCAGTTGTTATCATGTAATAATCACAAACTATCGCACAAAACATATTTATCAGGTACGACAGCACCAAAGATTTACATTCGTACTCCTCACCCTTCTGGCATACTAAAATCCAGAAAATCTCTTGAGCGGATTATTATACAATCCAATTATGGTTCATAATCTGAGTTTAGAAAGACTTTATTGGCCTTTGTGTTGTGTGGCTGCAAGATGGTTTAGTTACCAAGCTTTACAACTGCTCTCTCTCTCTCTCTCTCTCTCTATCTATTAGGGCTGTCAGCATTAACATGTTAATGCCGTGTTAACGCGTTAATGCTGTCATCACAATTATATGTATATAGACACACACACACATATATATATAAAGATACACATACATACATACAGTACGTATGTGTAAATATACATATACATGTGTATATGTATGTAATTACACACACACAAAGTAAAAAAAAATCCCATCTCGCCCCTGCGCGCGGTCTATCCTTCAAGCATGTAGTGCTCTGATGACCACTGGGACCACTGTTACCTTCACCCTCCACATCTTCTCGAGCTCTTCTCTGAGCCCTTGGTATTTCTCAAGCTTCTTGTGTTCCTTCTTCCTGATGTTGCTGTCATTCGGAACTGCTACGTCTATCACTACGGCTGTTTTGTTTTGTTTGTCTACCACCACTATGTCCGGTTGGTTGGCCACCACCATTTTGTCCATCTGCATGTGGAAGTCCCATAGGATCTTACCTTGGTCATTCTCCACCATCCTAGGGGGCGTCTCCCATTTTGACCTCAGGACTTCCAAGCCGTACTCGGCACAGATGTTTCTGTATACTATGTCAGCCACTTGGTTATGGCGTTCCATGTATGCCCTGCCTGCTAGCGTCTTGCACCTTACTGTTATGTGCTGGATTGTCTCAGGGGCATCTTTACACAGCCTGCACCTGGGGTCTTGCCTGGTGTGGTAGACCCCAACCTCTATGGATCTTGTGCTGTGTTGTGTTTTCATTGACTTTTATATTTAGATTTCACTGGACACTCAGTGCTTGCCTTGCTTGCCACACAATGTCTCTTTGAACAACAAAGTAAATGGTAATCCACACTGATCATTAAAAATAAATAGTTCCCATAACAAATAATTATGCATATGATTTTTTCATATCCTCAAAACCTGAAAAGAGGTGCAAGGACTTTGCATCTGATATGATTGAAACACAAAAACCCCGCAAAGAAAATGCACACAAGCAATGGTAAAAATACTGTAGAGAAATACATACAAGCATCTCCTTCTAGAAGCTTCTTGTGTCTATACTTAAGGCATGATTCTTGAAGTTGTGCAACTCCTCGTCTCATTCACACAGATGACACATCAAAGGTTTCAATCATCCCACTACAACACAAGCCAGTAGAAAATCAAATCACGTCTGCATGTCTGGACATGCATGTTAACACACCTTCTACTTATTTATCTCAGAAAAATATCCATTAGCACCAAGTATGCATTCTTAATATAGATCTAAACTACATGACCATTAGCTGTCACATTTTGAGATGGAGGATGAAAAAAGACATCTTTATTGTTTTATGAAAAGGTTCTTTTCAGATGTACGATACAGAAAACTTCTTTCCTGTTGTGCTATCTTAGGAATTAATTAGTACCCAAAATCTTCAAGTCCGTGTGTATCCACCATTACTGCAGTGAAGATTCCCTGAAATAAATTCTGTTATGTTCACTTTACTACTTGCTGTATACAGACTGCAGAATCTCCTTGGAGACCCCAGCAACTTGGAGGCTCTGTGCCCCACTGGCCTCTGATAGATTCCCAGTGCACAAGTCTCTGCCTCATCTTCTCTTCATTACTTCTCCTCATCTCTCGTGCTTTCCTTAATCAGAGAGGAAACTGAAGTCCGCATAAATATGTGTGACTCGTGTAAGGAGTCAGTTTTGTTAACTGGTGCTTTAAAAGGTTTCTGATCAGAGTTAAAAAGTCTGTTATTAACAGATATGTTAATAAATGCACAGCGAAGCGCTACTGGAAGCATGATTGAGAAAGGATAGCTCATAGAAAAAGAACAGCCACCCACGCACTTGTAGTATCCAGCTATTCCAATTAAATTGTTGTGAAGTTCAAGGCTTCTGCTTTATTATGTGTGCTTGTTGTTTATATTTCGGGCTGTGACACTGAATGTGGTATCATTAGTGCCGTCTCCCGTTAGCCACTCCTCGTTCCCTTTGTTTCTTTTCATCAGTCTTTGTTTCTCTTGTGTTTTCCTCCTTCTTTTTCTGACTTTACTTTCATCTCAGATCTGAACAACAAAGTCATAGTTTTCAACCTCAACCACTTTCTTGACTTTCTCACCTAAAAGCTGGCTGTGTCAAGTCTGCCACTTCTTCTCTCACATCATTATTCCCTTTTCATCCACCTTTTTCATCCTTTCATCATACATGTCTTCCCTCTTCCTCAGCTTTCTGTTTTTATCAGTTGTTCCTGTACTCAGCTGGCACTTTACTGTTTTCCTCCCTACCTGTTTCTGTTCCCCTTCATCTCCTGCTCCTCCACGGCTCTCTCATATGTTCCCATAATGAGGTCCTGCTCTCAGAGGACCAGATCCATCTCCCCCCGCTAGGAGTAAACAAACAATCACGCACCATATCTGGCATGACCTTCAACCTATCAGAGACCAGATCAAAACAGGAAGTGAAGGAGAGGGCTCACCCCTCCACTAGAAATGGACCATCATTAGGTGGACAAGACCAGTGGTGCTGTGTGCACAAGTGCCTGTGCGTCTGTACAACCAAGTCTGAAATGAGCATAAACCAAAGTGCCAGAAACAAGCATAAAGTGGTGTTTTCGAGTTGTAATGCGATCTTAAGTACTAGTCGGGCAGAGAAAAATTAACTGAAGGAGATGTGGAAGGGCAGACAGCACTGCTAACACATCCTGTCATGTGCCATTAGTTCTCAACGGGAAAAGGGGAAAAACAAGTTTCCAGTTTAATAATTTCCTAGCAAGTTTGGTGAGACTTGTCACAACACCCTTTCCGGCTGACTAAAATCAAGAGAAAAAGCAGCACTCATTTGTCAAACTCTTTATCAATGCCACCTTTTTTATTCTACTTTAAATAATAATGGCATGACTCTGTGGATGGCATTTAAAGCCAGTGGTTAACACTGAATTAGAAATGGCCGATGTGTGCTCTGACAAGCGTTAACACATCTGTGTGAATGGAGGAGTTGGGAAGAATATGTCATCTTTCTGTTAGATAACATGTAAATGCTCTATGAAATGGTTCCATGTATATTTCATCAACAATGCAACGTGACCCTGTAATATTTATGGACGACCGCTCAGTTTTCTGTCCACCACTCTCAGCACCTCTTTGGAAGAGCTTAAGTTACAGAGGGTGACTCATAATTGAATCATAGTGCAACTGCCCCAATGCAGGGGGACATTTTAATGGGAAACAGCCTGCAGGGTTGACATGAAGAATGAGGACAGAAGAAGATGAAAACAGGTTGAGAAACATTTGGAGCACTGATTTACCTCCCTCTGGAATCAGCGTGTTATTGAGTGATACAGTGCTTTGCAGTTTCGTGTCTAGTATTAATTTGATTTGATACATTTTAATTCAATTTAATTGCTTGTGCATTTTCATGCACTTCCAAATAAGTATGCGCTCATTCAAATTTCAGGTTATTATTATTTCTTTATTGTGGTCAAAAAAAAAATACCTGCAGGTGAAAATGTAACCATAACGTTTTTCAACCATGAGAGTTTGCCATGGCCTTCCGTACCATGTCTTTTAAAGCAGTAAAGGGTTTTCTATACCTTATGTGGTAGAGAAAAAAAAATCAGAATGAAACTGATTAATTTATTTGAACCCCAGATAGGACACGTCCGGCTGTGTTTGCCAGGTCTATTGAAACCACAGCGACTTTAGAAGAAATGGGCTCTCGTGTTCCCTAGCTGGTACAGGTTTGAAAGCGTCACCTTTACTCATCTAAAGATGCAGCTAATAATTGTTTCAACATATTTTAATCATGTGTTGTCTGACCATGAAATAGTTAACCAGAAATTGATCTAAAAAGAACTCAAACTTGTTTATGCATGCTTGAGTCTTAGTGCCTCTGAACAAGTCAATCAATTTCATCTCCTTTGAGGGTGACAGTTTGGGTCTTTTACCAGTTCCTGGCAAAGTGTTGACAAATTTAAATAATTTGTACCTACCAACAACTGTCTTAGTTAATGCTCTTGGAAGAGACCGCACCAACATGTGTAAACCTATGATTCTAGTTTGTAGATCTCTACTGATTTTCCTGGACTGTTTTTAGATACACAACGCGAAAGGTGTGCGCCTTTATTGACGTCATGCTGTGCACCACGTTATTGTTTACATGAGATTAATTTCTACAATTATAAACAAAATGCTGTTGCTGTTAATCTCACTATCTGCAGTTTTCACACGCGTACATACACACACAGTTACTGTCCATCCATTTAGAAAGACGTCAGAGTGAACTTCTGCATTCAACACAGATGCTCTCACAACCTAAATGCCAACGTTGTCGATTTTGAATAAAAAATGTTTTAAATTAAATGCATGTACGCTGTATGCATTTTGTTCATTCCTAAGTTGTGAGTCTACACCAACCAAAATAGTGTGTTTGGCTATT
Organism: Pelvicachromis taeniatus; assembly: GCA_015108175.1. NCBI lineage: Eukaryota > Metazoa > Chordata > Actinopteri > Cichliformes > Cichlidae > Pelvicachromis > Pelvicachromis taeniatus. The sequence continues at coordinate 5,088 of VURO01021076.1, forward strand.
AACGTTTGAAATGATGAAGGCACTTGAAAAGTAACACAATATTAGCTGCCTTTACAGATAAACACAACAACTTTTCAGAAGTATTGCATAAAACCCTGTCTGCTATTTCCCTACCAGGCTTCTAGTCCAACAGTAGTTGGACATTTTCCAGTCATGTACTCCTTTCTATACCAAAGTACTCCGGAGTCAAACGTGAGGTCAAGAGGCCAACTGGGTCATGCAACATGGTCAATGATCCTAAACACACAAACAAATCTACAGCTAAAAAAGAAAAGAATGAAGATGCTGCAATGGCCCAGACTTCAACATGTTCAAAATGTTGTGGTGAGACCTTAAGCATAAATGAATATCCACAAACCTCAATGAACTGAAGCAATGTTGTAAATGCGGGCCAACATCACGTTTCAGCGATGTGAGAGACTGACAAAATCAGAAAACAATTAATGATGACTGATGTTAACTCTTGCTGTTATCACAGGTTGTCTGCTAAGGTCCAGATTATTTTGTTATTGTTTATGTTCTGACACATGAAACCTTAGAGTTTATGTTTGCCATCACTATGTAATAATATTAGTTACTCCGAATTGAATTTAAAATCTTTCTCCTTAGATACAAAGTTATGCATAATCATGAATATTTTTAAAAGCGGAATGGGTGGCAGAGCCTTCAGCTTTCAGATCCCTCCTCTGTGGAAAGAATAAGACTCCCTCTCCTCTACTTTTAAGATTAGGCTTAAAACTTTCCTTTTTGGTAAAGCTTGTATTTAGGGCTGGATCAGGTAACCTTTCTTACTTATGCTTCAGTAGGCCTAGGCTGCTGCAGGCGACAGTGTGTCTTTTGTCTTCTTCCTCTCATCACCCCCAAATGGTCACGGCAGATGGCCGCTCCTCCCTGAGTCTGGTTCTGCTTGAAGTTTCTTCCTGTCAGAGGGAGTTTTTCCTCACCACTGACGCCAACAGTTTACTCTGGGGAAATCTGATTGTTGGGGTTTTCACTGTAGTATGGCAGGATCGTTAACTTACAATAGGAATCAGCTTAAGGTGACTGCTATTATGATCTGATACTAAATAAATTTATATGTATATATGTTGCACTTAAACTAAGACATCAATGAAGTCTTTTAATTTACCATCAAACATTCAAGTTACATTTTACGGAGCCCCGCAAGGGACATTGGAGAAAAAAAAATTAAGATGAACTTTTGAGAGATCCCGCAAAACTATTGCGGGAAAACGATGTACAGGGAGTCCGCTATTTTCTAGTGGACCTTGACGACCCGCTCAGCGATCAAGCTGGTGGGTAACAGACGTGTCCAAAAACTTTCGGGGCACGTTTGCAAATATGTGATGTCTTGATAACCCAAGCAGATATTTGAAGTTTAGACGGTTACATTCTCGTCTGAAAATATGTTAAAAGTTTATTTTATGACCCAGAAAAGATAAAAAAAATAAGAGTACTATTAAAACGAAACAGCTGCCGCCATTGTTGGAAACTGGAATTTGCTGGAATTCTATGAAAAGTTTGGCGGGATTTTTTTTTCTCCCATGTCCCTTGTGGGGCTCCATAACATTTTAGTTTTGTCACTACAAAAGACAAACAATTATTTCAAATTCATTTAACAAGCAATTTGTGACACTCTCATTCTGGAAATAAATGATTATCAATGTACATGCACAACACACTGATTAATTTTCCAATGATGGTGTTTTTAATCATTACATCCACAGTAAACAAACAAAATAAAACTATTTCTTTTTTTTCTTTTTTTTTAAATTACAATTAAAAGTTATTTTTCCTCTGCAGAGAATGAAATTAATGAATGAACAGGTGATACACTGGGGTGACTAAGCATTCACAGAATAGTGGCAGTGTATGATTTGTGCTTCTGGATTCTCAGTAAAAGGTCTCATGTGTTTACAGTGCGGTCATAGATCAATGCCATCTCTCCAGGGTGTTGAGTTATAGTTTTACTATCTCACACCATTGATCTATGTGTGCGATAGCAATTCTGAGAGAAAACACACGCACACAAACACGCACGCAACACAGCTGGATAGACACACAGTACAGAGACACACTGACAGAATGTATGTGATGTTACCTGTCATATTAATTATTCCCAGTTTCTTGTTCAACTCAGCACTGGAACGTAAGAAATGTCTAAGATTCAGGCTGATGCAAGAAGAGCTGTTAAAAAAGTCTCCAAATATATGGCATCCTTATTTGACATATGCCATAATTTGGCTCTGAACCTACAGTAGTAAGTGCAGCAAGCTAAGGGAGAAGGGAGTGGAAGCCAAGTGTCAGAATCTGTCTCCCGCAGAGAGGTGAACATGCGAGTTGAGTCTGCATTTAATTTTCTTTCGCAGATGTTTTCTGTTCCAACTCAAAATTTCTCTCCAGCTGTCATAGTCTCTGCTTAGATTCACAAATTAAATTTGAATTTTTTCAGATTTTACTGTCAAACCAGAGGTGAGGCTGTGATACCGAATACCTGCCCTGCCATATTTGCTTATTCAGCTTAAAGTCAGGATCACTGGGCCACAAAATCCCTCCCCGTTTACCTGAATGAACGCTTATAATTGATAGCACGGAAACATTATTTCTCAAAGTCTCCCAGTGGAAACGTTCACATAAGTTTTGTTTTTCTTTTTTTTGTGCACATAAAAATCTGTATTGAAAGGTAATGATGGGATTATTGAAGCTAGGGGTAATACAGTTTAAAAACACAATATAAAATGATCCTGGTTGGCAAATGCTACAGCACTTTTAGTTTTTGTTTCTGTCAGCCTTTTCCTCAGGAAAAAAGAAAAGCTTGTTTTCTTTGGCAGTAAAAGAAAGAAAACCATTGTAATTATAAATGACACTGTTGCCATACAAAATCTGACTAAATCAAACTTATAGTTTCAGGCTGCATTTTTGCATAATAGAGCTTGTGCCAGTGACACTGGGGCAGCACGTAACTTTTCTTTGTTTTGGTTTTCTTTTTTTCTTTTTTTTTTTACCAACAAAAGACCGGTGGTGCCCAAAAGGCCTTGAACTTGCTTTATTGTATTTGTATCTACTGTATTTGTATAAGTGTTGTGTTATAATGAGCCACTTAATGTCATTGAAACTTCTATTGAAGCTATTTGGATTTTTTCTACATAGTAGGCTGTTTCTATTTATGTTTTATTTGTTGTATATGTGTATTTAAATGTGTACTTGTCTAATTTAATTTAATGTCTTTAATTTAATTTCAGATTAGTTTTTATCTTAATGGACATATTTTCTCATTTATATATTTTTTGCTGTTGTTTTTTTTATTGCTTATCGTTATTTCTTAACTTATTTTTTAAGTTTTACTGCTTGGAGTAATTACAAAAAAAAAAAGAAGAAGAATTTCAGAATATGTCAAGAAACCATTTGTCATTATCCAACATTTCATTCTGAAGATGCCAGAATAAAGCGCAGTGCGGCTTGGGCAGTGGCTGAAGCAAAAACCCGGGTGTGGGAGGAGTTTGGAGAAGCTATGGAAAAAGACTTTCGGACTGACTTTGCCTGAGGAAATTGTTGGGCAGTGGAAGGAATACTTTGAGGATCTCCTTCATCCCACTGGCATGTCTTTTGTGGAGGAAGCAGAGTCTGGGGACGAAGGGGATGACCTGCCAATCTCCGGGTATGAGGTCACTGAGGCAGTTAAACAACTCTTTGGTGGCAGAGCTCCTGGGCTGAATGAGGTCTTCCCTGAGTTCCTGAAAGCTCTAGATGTTGTAGGGCTGCCCTTGTTGACATGCCTCTACAATGTTGCGTGAAGATCAGGTGCTGTACCTCTGGATTGGCAGACCGGGGTGGTGGTTCCCATTTTTAAGAAAGGAGACCGGAGGGTGTGTTCCAACTATAGGGGGATCACACTCCTTAGCCTCCCTGAGAAATTCCATGCCAGGGTGCTGGAAAGGAGAGTCTGTCCGTTAGTCAAACCTCGGATACAGGAGGAACAATGAGGTCTTTGTCCTGGTCATGGAACACTGGACCAGCTCTTTATCCTCTCAAGTATTCTTGAGGGTGCATGGGAGCCCAACCAGTCTACATGTGTTTTGTGGACTTGAAGAAGGCATTCGACTATGTCCCTCGGAGTGTCCTGTGGGGGGTGCTCCAGGAGTATGGGGTGTCTGTCATCATCACGGATGATGTGGTTCTGTTGGCTTCATCGGGTGATGGCCAGCTCGCACTGGAATGGTTTGCAGCCGAGTGTGAAGCAGTGGGAATGAGAACCAGCATCTCCAAATCTGAGGTCATGAGCCTAAGCCGGGAAATTGTGGCGTGCCCACTACGGGTCACAAATGAAAAGGAGCTTCATTGATGATGGAAATGAGGTAGTAAGTAGACTTAGTTTGAGTTGCAAAGTAAACACAACATAGACTTACTCCACAAAATAGTTTTGTGTTCCTAGATGCTTTTACCGAAGGTTAAAATTGTTTTCTGTTTTCTTTCTTTTTCTTTTCTTTTCTAAAAAGTCTTAATATTATATTAGAGCTTCAGCTTGGATGAATGTAAATGTAATGTACATCTCCAGTTCAGGATCAAGATCGCCCGGCTATCTTGGTAGGATCATGATTTTATACAAACATTAAGTGATTGTGCAGATATCATAACCACAGATTAGAACAACTCCCACAATGGAAAAATCTTTATAAATGAACAGACTGTGGAGCGCAATTAATGTAAGGATTTCAAAGAGCACTTACTCATCTTCACATTTACAGTAACACTGCTGTGTTTCAAGCCACTCTCTCATCAGGGAATACTGTATGCCTCTCTACAGGGCTCCAGTGCCACATGTCGCCATGTACCTCACATAACGCAGCATGAGAAAGTTTGCATGTGCATTAAGAGGAGATGCTCGCTTTTAAAACAGACTTTTCAAAGGTAGCTGTTATCTGTCCAAAGCAGGCTTATGCATTATTCATGTTTATTTACACAATCTCCAATCTTCTTATCATTGATTCAACCCACTTTCACAACTGTGCACTGTATGGTGATGGAAACAGAGCACACTGTACAGAAATAAATCACTAAGTTATAGTAAAAGATATATAATACTATGTAGATTAAAGCAGTCATTTTATGGACAACTGCTGAACAGTGCTTTGTACTGACTGCATATTTTCTTACTCCTTTAATACTGATGTGTTAAATAGAACCTGTGACCGATTTTGCTTTTTCTGTACCTTCTGGTGCAGGCATGGTTTGGAGCACATTAACTGCTTTATGTTCATGTAACACAAGCTTCTTGACAGAAACACTCTTATGCCTCAGGGTGATGAGCTGATGGAGTGCTGCCTAGCTACTGGCAAAGTTGCCACGGGCAAGTCTTATCCATGAGATATGAAGCATTTTATTTTCATTAATGCATCGTTTCCTGTGCATTCATTACATTTGCACAGAGGAAGGTAGGGGGCAGCTGCAAAATGCATAGACATGGGAAATAAACTGCTAAAAATAACAGAAAAAAATCTAGATCAAGTTCTGTTAGTCCAGCTGTGACAAGAGGATGAAAGCAAAAAAAGGTTGTTAGAATTGTGTGTCAAAGTAGAAGTAAAGTAAACCGATTCTTCGTAATTGCTTTGTGCATGTGTGGCCAACTTTTGGAGTTTATGTGTGTCTGTTTCTATGTGCCACAACCAGTGACTCATATAAGGTATTAATTAAGGAGAAAGGACAAAAAATAGTATTGATCATTTATCACTTCAAACATCCATGTTCAGCTCAAATGAAAAGAAGCAAGTTAAATTAATCTAGAAATGTAAAAAAAGAAAGTGGGAGCTATGAAACAGCATGATAACCTCTACTTTGAAGAGAACAAGTCCTCGCTGCTGTTGCACAGCATGTCACCAAACGTATGGCGCCGAATTTAATGGATGTTTTTGCTCCACTCAGATTTCTATCCTTCCCTCAGTTTGTTTGATCATCTGGAGTCACACACGCAGTCACCAGGCTAACAGTTAAGCATTGCTTCTGCTAAAGACAGCGAGAGAGAGCGAGAAGGAAAGAGAGAAGGTGTTGAGAAAGCCACAGGAAACTCCACACTAACAGAGGGCACTTAATGTGTTTGTGTGTGTGCAAACACCCACACACATACTGCCTGCACACCTGTAGTCGCCAAGGCAACGTCTAGCCCCCTCCCCTTTCCCCTTTTACCCCCACAAGTTCAGCAGGGGAAATCAGAGATCCAAATGACTGCTGTCTTCTGCCACCTCTCTACACTTTTCTCTCAGCCAGTGGCACAAATTCCATCCTCCATTCCCGTGTCTCCCCGGGGCAGATGAAACCTTAAATGGAGGTTTAATAAAATCTCAGGGATTGTCCTGTGGCTTGATCACTCAGGCTTCATCCGCATGGGGTGGTCCCCCATTTTCAGCAGTGTGTTGGGAGAGAAGGAGCACAGTCTCTAATTGCAGGGCCTCGGGACAAGCAGGTGAACAGAAAGAGGGGAGGGTGAGAGAGTGAATATAGAAATAAGGAAGAACAACACAACACGGGAGGACATGTTCTAAAGGTCACACGGGACACACAGGGGAACTCTCACCCACGCACATGAACCCACACATACCGTACGTAGGCTCACTCAAATGCAATCAGTGGCCCTGGCAACAACCCGCCCCTTGTGGTGCTGATTGTTAAAATGAATTTTTAATAGGCACAAGTTAAATTAGCACACTGACAGTAGGCGGTGCTGCTGTGGATCATTGAAGCTCAGTAATTGGAATCTTCCAGAGCAGTTAAAAACATGCAACTATTGTTTATGCATTTGCATGAACTGTGTGTGTGTGTGCGTGTGTGTGTATCCGTGCATAAGTGTGCAAACTCAGTTCCTAGGATGAATAGATCAACAGGCTGAAAACCATGTGCCGCAGAAGCACCAGTGTACTGTCGAAGTAATTGTTTATCATCACATAAAGCACAATTAAAGGGAAACTATAATGAGTAGATAAACAAAGTTTATTTTTAAATTAAGACTTGTTAAAATGCTATTGCTAATGAACTGCTCTTGCTTTCAAATGTGCCAAAGCTGACTGTCTTTAAAAAGTGTTGAAGTGCAGATTGACTGTGGCCTAAGAAGAGAAGCAGCTTTTTAACCTTTTTTTTTTTTTTAAATAAATACAATTATCTTGAGATAACAAAGCTTGTTTCTCGTGATTATGGGTTAACATATTTTTGTGAAGGGTCAAGAAAAAAAGGGCACATTTTTTTAAGAATGACAGGTTAATTTGTCCTCTAAAAACAAAAGTCTTCTTAGGACACGAGTCCCTTCATATGGAACTCCTCTCAGCAGAATCCCTGAAGTCCTCTTGCCTGTAAAGTTGCAGCCTTGTGCTCATCTAAATGTGTTCTCCAGTGAGAGGACATGACGCAATTTCTGCCTATGTCAGGTCTTGATCAAAACATAATATGATGTGTTGATCAATAATAGGTACTCCTTGATCTGACATTTTCAGCTTAAATCAGCTGATGGTTGACAAGAGACCATCTGTGCATGTAGGCATACGGTGTGCAAATTATATCAGTGCTTTTAGGGATTTTACTTTTTTTTCACTTTCCATAGTCAGAAAAGGACAGCTACATTTATCAGGCACTTAATACAGCTTTTATATATACGTATTTATCCTAACTAAAATATTAATGATAAGAAAAGCAGATTAGAGATGCTGCAGAAATGTATTTCAGTTATAATTTCTGCAGATTTTGATGGAAAAGACAGAGAGACTATTTTACTAACTAAAACTGAAAATAAGTAAATCGTCGTTTCCTTTTTTAAATACAAAATATCTCAAATAAAATTCATGATTTACTAGTTAATTCATTATCACAAGAATTGTTGTACGAAGTTGACTTGTTAGATTAACATTATATCAGAAGATGACAGCATTAAAAAATCATTTCATGCATGAGCATCCTCTGTTTCATAGTAAGAATTAATTATGTATTAATCCTGTTTAGATGCTTGGACTTAGGGTGGAAAAACATACTGCTTTGAGTTTACTGCGCTGTGCTAAAGTCTTCAGATCATTATATTTTGCAAGATAATTGGGGAACAGGTGCAGCATTTTATTGAAACATGCAAACATAAATGGAAAAATAGCAGAGTTTGTACAATTATCTCATCTTTGGATGTTAGCTGCCTTTGGTTCCATTCTCTGTCAACAGGATACCACACTTGTTCGGTAAGGTTGAGGTCCGGGCTCTGGGAAGGCCAATCCATCAGTGACGGTACTCAATCGTGTGTTTTTCTATCCAAGTAGACAATTCTGATAAATGAAGCTGCTGTGACACATATGAGTCATTTCCAGATTGTTGAGATACTGGCTGGAGAAATAATCAGAGTTTCCTGAGTTCTTCTGAAAAGATCTCTAACACCACTGGATGAAGTGCAACCCCAAACCACGGCAGAGTGCCCTTCTCTGTATATATTGATGATGAACCAAAATATTTAAATTTGCTTTTACCACACTATGAGACTTGTCACATCTGATTATGAGTCCAGTTCTTGTGTAATTAAGTGTAACTGAGCCTTTTCCCTGTTTTTCTCTGGTGAGATTATTTCTTATGAGACTTCAGAGAACAGGAAATGGAACAACTAAAGGGCCAGATGCAGCTCTTTGCTCCTTTGTCAGGTCTTTGCTGATTTTTCATCTCATTATTAATGAGATGACTTTCAGATACATAACTTTTCATGTCCTGAACTTGTTCAGTTTCCTTAAAATGTTTAAGAAGACACCATGCCGAGATATGCCAAGTTTTTGGCTAACAGCTCTTTGGGAATGACCTTGTTAGTGTAAAACTATTATTCTGTTCCTGTCAAACTGTGTTATCTTTGGCATTTTTAATACATTTAACTGAAAAATGGGAAAGAAACGATGTGTTGTGACAGGCTGCTGGCAACAAAGTGCCATAAGATACAATTTAGACTTGGTTGTCTGTTATGTGTAAACACAATTTAAGTTAATCTCTTGACTGAATGATTCATAGGTCAGTGTTAAGCAGCTTATCAAACAAACAAAAATTTATTGGAATAT
>VURO01021076.1:14163-29163 GCA_015108175.1 Pelvicachromis taeniatus
GGAGAAGACAAACAAAAAAAAAAAAAAAAAAAAAAAAAAGACCCCCCCCCAAAAAAAAAAAAAAAAAAAAGCAGCTACAGTCAAAAGAAAAACTCCAAAAACCTCCAAAAGGCCTGGATATATAGTTATATAGATATATGTTCCTGTTGGTTACCCATAGATATTCTCTCTTGTATATAAGAAAGGAATAACTTAATGCATAGTAATAAAACGCTAATAGTACCTGTACTTTTGTGTACACTTTACAGTACACAGTTCATAGTTAATATTCATATAAAATATGAATGAGACTTTAGTACAAAGATTATTGCAAGTTGACTTCACCAGGTTCTTTATTAGCACATACCTCCTCCAGTGTGGCATTGCCAAAAGTTCCTGTGAAACTAATTATGGGCATAAAAAGTAAGGCACCACTGTTTCTTCATAAAAATATCTTTGACTTATTTACTGTAGTTGTACTGGATGTTTTTATTGCTCAGGCAGGTCAGTACCACAAACTCTAGTACATGACGTGCATATTATGAATCACATGGTGCAATTTGTGTTTGGTAAGACTCACGCCTCAGTTTGGTTAACAGAAAACTTTCACTGCCATTAAAAATTTTCATTTGGATTTCAATACCTCATGCTTGTTTTACTCACGACCCCCATGTTATTTAAAAAAGCATGATTAGGTGTATTATGAACTGCATATCCTGTTACCATCAATTGCACTCTGAAATGTGTGCAACAACACTGCTTTAGCACGCAGTCATTTAAAAAGTATATTCAAAAAACATTATATGCACAAAACATAAACTGAACATAATTAAGGTTTTCCATAATTACCCCAAATGAATCTTTTTTGGCCATATAATTGCTATTTTCCCATATCTGCCTGTTGATCCGCGATGGAGGAGTGCATTGGTATGTTTTTAATGGACTTAATACTCACAATAAAATAGTACTGTGTATAGAATAAGTGCATTTCTAATTGCACAAAGAAAGCCCTGCTGACACATTATGGGAAATGTGGTAAACTAGCTCCTTGGCAGGTCATTTGGATAAAACTGGAGGTCAAACACAGAGCAAAAAATACCCTTAAAGTAAAAGTGTCACCACTAGGAAAGAAATAGGTAGCCATTTTTACTTAAATAATTGATGGCACGAGGCAAATTACATAAGGAAACAATGCTTTTCAGGTTGTGTTCTTCTCATTCCTATAACAATGTGTACAGTGTGGTTTTAAATAAAGCCCCTTACATATCCTTCAGGTAATTAAAGACACCCTGCTCTCTTGATGATTGAGACAGCGTATGATAGGCTAACCTTGGTGCTCATCAAAGCACAGCATCTGTTCAAACCCACAGCTATATCAGTGTGTTTTCTCCCTCCGTCCCCTTGGTGCTGGATTTAATTAGCACAGCTAGGAGAAAGACATGACTTACCTGCCACCCTCTGCAAACATTATTATTGTTTGGCTCGTTGCTTTTTTATCCTCAACCCAAATACTTGACTTTAATACATATCTTAGAAGTGTATACACATCTGTTATTCTGTTTGCATGGATTAAATATAGTACTAGTGCTGTAGAGTTATTGTAATTAGACTTTGTGGATGTGCCATTGAGTCGTATTGAGACACAAACGTATGTGTAAGCTACTCAGACAAAATTAGTACACTTCTCATGCACAATAGGAGGCTACTGTGTTTGCAGCAACCGGTAGCAGGCCAGAGAAAACAAAAGCAGCATGCAATGAAAGCTAATCAAAGATTTATTTGCCTGGGTAATTTACATCTGATTACTGCTGTGATGTCCTGAGTTAAGAGGATGATTTCTGAAGTTTTCACCTGTTATTTTTCCAGCAGATCGAGGTGCCAGCCTCTTGTTATGCAGCCCAAGTGAACGATGCCATCTGCTCATCATCATTTAAATGTTTTTGTCTGAGCCAATTATGTTCATTAAGAATGCTAGACAGATCTGAGGGCATGCGGTGTGCCAGGTACAACGTCTCTGTCCTGAACTAACCCCTGAAGTTATAGAATTACACACAAAGCGATTCACCCACAAATGCCCCATTTTATTGACAGGTTTTCATGTTTTACAGGAAAATAAATAATATAGATGCTTCCACAACTTCTGGAGATATACACAAACATGTACAAGTGCCAAATCGGGGGGACAAATAGTCAAAAGTAACCAAACTTGTCGGTGATTCACTGACAAAATATAACAAGGGCTTCAGTTGAGATGACACATACATTATTAGGATACAAGACGTCTCTTTTTTACACTTACAGTCACTTTTTATTTATGTTTTCTTTAAGCACACATCCAGAAACAACAGCAGTTCTCAGGTTTGCTATGAGGTTGCTTGTTTAGGATGTGGCACAATGTAATGTCACTGAGATGGGTAGCAGGGATAGATTTCATTAAGATAAAGCTTCTCCACTAGCTGCCGAGGTAAATGTATTTCAGGTGATAAAAGGAGCAAATCTTGTTTTCAAAGTCTCTGCTTGCCACAGAATCTGAATGAGAACAGAGTGCACTCCTGAGCATTGAGAAGTGGATGTATTTATCCCTACCACTCTGCTTGGGTGTGTCTGTTTTTCACGGCCTCTCTGTGTTTCTTTATGCGTGTGTGCATTTCAGGGAAGAGCACTTTGATGGAAGGCTGCCCATGGATGAATAATACTCTTATTCAATTTCTGTCTCACTGACTCGTGTCTTAATCAGCGTGCGAAAGACATCTTTCCCTTCCGCTCCACACACTGGAACATGCAGCGCCCCCACACTGACTCTCCCCTAACAAAACCCCAGTCAGGAAACTGTTTCCAACTTTTCTTTTTGAACTTTTTTCTGTTCTCCTGTCATCTTTCTTTGTAGTTGGTTTTTTTTTTACCCTTCTTAGATAGTATGAATCGCTTTCAGGCAAGATGACACAGTAAAACCACAGAGGCCTATAAATAAGACATTTTATTGTTGATATGATTCTAGGTTATCTGTCAGCATTTTGATGATTTCTCCTGTACCTGCCACATGGTGCAAAAAAACACACAATTTCAATAAATTGAATTTTACAACAGCAAATACTTTTATCTGGTTTCTCACTTATGCTAAGCGACATGCTTTTAAAAGGTTTTAACCTTAATATCAAATGCTTAACAATTGATACTGTCATTATATTTTATTATTCATCTAAGCCTATACAGTCTATCCAGACACCATAATAAAAACCATTTCAGTTCAAATTTAGGGATTCATCAGCAAGAAGCTGGGGGCTAGCGTCTCATTCAACCACATCAAATGAGTAAATGAGTGATGTTGGTCCACACTCTGGTGGGCTTCAGGAGTGGTCAGAGGGGTCTGGTGATATGTGGGTTGGTGGGAGTTGAAGGTAGAGGTCTTGGCAATGGATCACTGGTTATCAAAACATTCTTTAAGGGTCCGGTCTTAAAGGCAAGGTGAGAAGCTCTGTTTTTTAAGGAGAGGCTCAGTGTAGAAAATGGACCAGTTTAGGTGGTTCAGACATCTGATCATGTCGGCTCCCTGAATGTATCCTATAGATCAAGTGTTTGAGACATCGCCAAATGGAAGGATATCACTTTAAAAGATGGGCAACCAGGATAGCCATGAATGTGGTGGAAAAGTTCAGGGTAGCTGTTTATAAAAAAAAATACATTTTTGTGGTCTTCAATTCTTTGGATGCATGCTGGAAACATAACTACTGCTGCTGTGCGTCCCAGCAAGACAATAGATGAAAGAAAAGAAAGTTTAGAGAGGTAAATATGAAGTAGTGGTCACATGGGTGAAGGCAGGGGTCCAGCAAAGGGAAGGGATGAATGGCAAGAGAGGGTGAGAGGAATATATAGGGGTAGCAAGAATGGCCTTTTGGGCCAGATTCTGACAGTGCTTGGGGAGTGAGGGCAGCTGTGTCCCAGTCCCTGAGCACTGAAGCTGAACTAACGAGAATGTAATGGCACTCCATCAAGAGCTCCAGCAGCACACCGGTATAGCCACAATCACGCACACACATACGCATAAACACATTTATTGTAAATGCACATGGGCCCATAAACCTAGGTGATTTAATTTGAATTAAAATTCAAGAAAAATGGGAATTTCACCTCAAATGAGAAAACAAACAGTGTATTTGGCATATTAAACTTTTATTTATAAAGTAGTGTGGTGGTTAATTACCTAGTAATGTATATCTTGTTGAGCTTCTGGCTCATTGAGGCTGATAATGTATCATTTGGTAAATCTGTAAATATCCTAATTTCATTATATTATTCACCTAAAGACATTCACGTGTGAGCTACAGTGCTTACAGGTTAAAGTCAGAAATTTTTGCAGAACACTCTGAGAACATCTAAGCTGGTGAACATTTCCTAATTGTCTTGACGCATGCTCAATCATCCAGGTAAGAAAATCCCCAAAACTTTCTTGTGTTCATCTGTTCATCAGGACGTAGGATCTTTATCCTCTGAAATTGCTACAATTGAACTTTTGGGCATTTCTGAATTGTCATATTGTTGATTATGTTATATTGTACAATGAAGTAAACTGGTGAACAGGAATCATAAGAACATTCAGCAAAACCATTAATAGAACATAGTTATCATGAGAGTGTTTCAGTAACCTTGGTTGACACTGTTGTGCATTACCAGAACTTTCCTGTCCAGCATCCTGAAGCTCTGAGCAACCAAAAGAGGAGGAGTGGGGAATAAAGAGTGTCAGAGCCACAATCCAGGAGGAAACACAAAGCATCCATTAATAGAGCAGGAAGACAGTGACGTAGAGAAACAGGGAAGTACCAGGAGCCGAAGGAGCAACTAAATGGAGCAAATGTGGAAGATAAAGCCCAAAATGGTCCCAGTGGTAACAGGAGCATTAGGAGCTCTAATCCCGAAACTGCAAGAGTGACTCTGGCAGATTTCACACGCAACATCAGACGTCTTTGTCCAGAAGAGTGCAGTTACAGCTAAGCTACCATGCAGAAAACTGCATGGTAGAGGACCTGAGCTTGAGACACTCCGATTATATGTCTATTAATAGCAGAAACATATTCTATGAAGTGTTGAATGATTAGTGATTCATGAGTCACTGTTAAGTTCAAAACAACATTGTGGTGGGGAAAGTGTTAGAACAAATATAGGTTGTTTTAAAAACGTCTCCAATATTCTGTGGACTTTATTTGCCACCTGAATTTGTCAATACAATTTTTGATACTACAGAGAAAAATAAAATGACCAAAAAAAACAAAAAGACAAAAAGCCCAACACTGATGAGTACACAGTTTTTTGTGACATGGAAAAAAAAATGATGTTTATGCTGACTTTAAGTAAATTAATTATAAAATAAACACAAGTAAATTTCCTTGTAATGTCGTTATATAGGTACAATATAAAATGTTAAATTTAATGGAATCTGGTCAAATGAAATTTACAGTGTACTTAATTTACACCAAACACATTGTATATTCAAAAACAACGATTTGAATAGACAAACCTTTGATTTCATTAGTTCAGTTGCATTTTAATTAAAAACTTTTTCTTTTTTTTTGAGGGTGAAAAATATTCTCTTTACGTGAACACAGCAAAATAACTGTGACAATGTTATAAATATATAACATAGAAATGCAGAAATGTGCAGGTTTCATCTGACTGTGGCATTGCCAATATATCTTCAAATAGCTTGGAAAATGCAAGCATACATTTGCAGATCCGCACGGTTTATACATTTCCAAGCACTGTTGTGTATGCACAACAGTGCTTGAACATAAAAAATAATGGTACATTTGGTGTCTTGAGACTCAAACATTTATCTAATAACTGTTCTGTTTTTTTTTCTGTCATTATCGCAGACACAGCTCATGTGTTTCTTGTGAAACACAAAACCCTAACCTCTTGTATTAAGTGAAAGTTAATTTGTGCCAGAGTGGCCAATTACGATGACAGGATACATGTTAAACTTTACCACACTGTAAGCATTTAATTAGGACATCCTCAATGAGTCAACCACGCTTTGGCTCTGCCAATCTGCCTAATGGTGAGAAATGAGAACTAATGAAGTTATCACATGCTTTTTTCATGCACATACACTCACTCATTTACAAACACTTGACTGTAACCAAACTCTAGAGTAACGAGCACTGTAAATCCAGCCTGATTCAATTAGGGAAAGGTTAAGCAGAGTCACAGATACGGCGACATGCATTGTAAAGCATCAGAGGTGCAAGTGCTGACAGAGCATTGTGTGGGACTACTGAAGAGAAAGGAACGGTGCCATAACCTCAATGACTTCCCATTAGTTGATATATATCTCCCTACGCAATGAGATCACAGACAGTTCACCAAGTTTAAATGATGCAACATAATGTGGCAGGACCTGTCTGCACAGACACACAGAAAAATGCTCTGGCAAACATTTGCGTGCCAAATGTGCATTTGCATTGCTGTGGTGCCGTTATAGGCAACAGCTGCTTAAGTTGATGCAACAGTCCTCTCACTGTCACGCTGTCATGTTAACTAATGACTCAGACCTTAAAAGGCTGGAGATGCTACTTGCCTTATAATGGAGTCTGCTCCTCTGATTTTGTACTGCTCTAAAAGGCTGAGGAATAAATAAATAAACTAGTGGGAGGAACATAACACGTGGAATTTATTACCTGTCCAGCTAATTAAATGGCTAAAGATATATAGAGGTAGTGGGATGAGTGGGTGAGTGGAAAAACGCAGGAGGAAGGGATTGCAGGGTCTGATAAATTTCTCCTTTTGCTCCGTCCTTCCCACATACACACACTTCAGGGTGACAAATGACTCAGCTTGTGATGTACAGTATGTATGTGTGTGTTTGCGAAGGAGTGCAGATTTGCATGATGATACATGTCTGTCTGTTAAAGCAGTCTCAAGCAGAACAGGCACACGTCCAGGCATCCATGCCTTATCAATATTCAGAACGGCTCCAACAAGCTTTTTATAAACAAGGAAGGGAAAAATATATATATAAAATTATAAAGCAATGCGTTGCCAAATGGAATAGAAATGGATTGGTAGGCATTTTGCTGGTGATTTGCAGTTTAGCCATTGCTTATGCACAAGCAGATTCCAAGGTAGCAATGTCAGTTTCCCTCAGATTGTTTCACTGTTTGTCCAATTATGCACCACAACACTGAGGGGTGCGTCCTGCTCATTTAATCCTAATTCTTCTTCAAGCTCTTTTTATGATTCTGGCCAGATTGTTTTCAAGGTTACGCTCCACTCATGATTCAATTTGTTTCTTTTTTTCCCCCTGCTTATCCTATCGCCTCGACACAAATAGATATGTTAAAATGCAGAAAAGGTGGTTGGCACCAAGAATGGGTGCACTCATGTAAATTGCTAATTTGGTACAAAAAAAAAGAGCTGCAAGTCTCAGCTGGTGAAAAAGGCAATCCCACTTCCATTAGGCTACTCTCCTCTCCCCTGCAGTGAAGTGGCTGTTCTATCATTGTGCTCCTATTAGTGACTAATTTAAAAAGAGGTATTACACTCAACTGTTTACCAGCCTGATTGAGACCAGAAGGCTTTGTCTTGCACTAATTTCTCTTTGATGTCTCTCTTGTTTTTATTCAGTGGGCAAGACCTTTAGCTAACCCTTTCTTTTGCTTTGGTCTCTCGCTCGTCGGCTAAACAACAGAAGACTTTAGTCAAAAAGATCGCAGCGTTTTCTCTGTGCATGTGTTTGTTGACCATGTAGGCAGGACACAGAGTTGTGTTAAGTCATAAAGGATTTAAAGAAGACTGACTGACCCACTGGTAAACAAAATTGAGTGAGGAACAGAAAAAATATTGACGTCCAGCTTTTCTCAACATGACGCTGGCCTGCTGTGAAGAACACCGTCAGAAAGTCTTTCTGTCTGTCTCTTTCATTTGAGCAGACATCTCAGCTGAGGGTTGGTGGTAAAGAGAGCACACATGATTTTCTTTGTGGACAACTGAAGCCACCTGGGGACAGGAAAGAATTTAGCAGACATAAAACACGACATGCACATCCTACATATCTGTGCACCTTCCAGAATTTCAGGGATTACAAGAACTGGGATAAAGAAGGAAAAGAAATCACAGTTAGTATGTATTTTTATGTAATTTTTTTTCTCAGTGATTTCTCCTCACATTTCTCAACACGTGTATAATAATGGGTTATAATAATGGGTTATAATAATGGGTTTGTTAACAGCTTGCTTAACTGTTGCAAGCTGGCCAGCACACCTATAAAATATCCTTGTTTTGGGTAAAGCACAATTTCAAGGAAAATCATAAATTGATTTTTTTATATTATAGCAGCAGATAAATATTAGCGCACAGAAGTCTTAGCACATATCATTTAACATGAAAACTGTCCTTCCAGTGGTGACTGTTATCTTGGTGTTATATGACCCATGGTAGCCTACAGCATTTATGCATTTTTTTTCACTTATTTGTTAGCATTTACTCATGGATGTAATGGCAAATTCTACTCCATTAGGCATTTGAGTCTATTAAAACTTAGTGTAATTCACATTTCCACAAATCCACCGGTGGTCACCAACCTTTTTCATGCATAGTGTACTTTTAATGAACACAACGGAATGAAACCCACTTATCTGGAGTTTCAAATGGGAAAGATTTAAGAAGAGGGTATTTAAATGAATCCTCTTACTTGTAATAACTGGGCTTGGTCATAAAAGTGCTCACTTCCTCAGTTAATAAATACTAAATGAAATACACCAATTATGGGTTGTAAATGAATTAGACACAGCAAGAACAGATTACTACAGTTGTGTTTGATTAAATCATCACTTAACAAGTGTGAGGCTGACTTACAAGTTTCACCAATAGCATGCTATGCCAAAATTAAATTACATTTCTTTTTCTGTCTGCCCTGTGTGCCGATAACAGAAGCACATTTGTAACGCGGGTAACGACATAATTGTAACTGTAATGTAATCGCTAAATTGAATACAGCAGTATGTTATTTTACTTCTTACTAGAACGTGGAACACAGCTGCAGTAATATGTTACTTTGCTTTCTTTGTTTTATGATCATCATTCAAAGTCTGTTTTCATAAAATCTATCACATTTTCCAGTTAAGGGTTATTTTCAGAACTGCTTCTTATTTGCAATATTAGCAGTAATTTGTTCCGGAGAATCCGAGAATTACATGTCAAGTGCTGCACTTAACTAAATATCATAAGAATGACTGACTGATGACACTGCTGATGAAAAATGCCAGCAGAGGTAAACATGATTTTTTTTTTTTTTTTAATCTCTGGTCTCAATTCTTTGTTTTTTTCTTTGTACTCTCAAAAATGTAAATGAGTCATACCTGTCATATTTGCTAGCACTACCAGTTAATTGCCCTCTGAATTACCAATTACCCCGCCACCCCTCATCTATTGCGCGGTTATTGACATGCTTAAGGAAAACTGATGGTTTCCATACCAACAGGTAACCAAAGAGGGTTTTTTTTAATGCTTCCATTGTTTCGAGTAGGTTTTGTAAATTACCTGGCTCATTTTGGCACATGTTGATTTGTCAGTGGTTTTATTCAACAAGCTGGTTTCTTAAACAGCATGAATGCTAAGGGGGGGGGGGGTCATGTGTGACAGCTTATTATTTATTATAGTTTACACTATACATAATGGTTTCCCCACTGCATTGGGGAAAATGTAAGTGCGCCATTTGGGGAGCAATGTGTCATGTTGTGACATACAGTTGTAGGATCAATAGAACCAACGAATGACAGCGTCCTTATAGTACACATAATGACCATGAGTGCAAGCAAAGAAATTTTTCCAGCGCAACAAAAATTGTGGGCCAATCACTCAACTCAACTGTAAGCAAATACTACTTTCTACGTGTCTGCATTCGGACTATTCAGACTACAAACAGTCCTGGGAGCAGACTGTAACAAAGGTAACTAAATAATCTGAAACTAAACATTCATTCTGAGATCCCCCCCAAAAAATAAATGAGAGTTACCTGAGATTAAAACAAAGATCAAAGGAGGGGTTGGGCTTTTTATTATAAAGACATGAGAGCTGGCATTTCAGTGAACACGTACAAGTCCCAAAAATCAAAGGTTTACCACAACTGCTTTGAATGTAAAGACTAGTTTGCCGTAAGCATTTTTTAAGTGTTTTTTGTTCTGGGTGTTATTTAAGGATATACTCCTAATTACAGATGAAAGTTATCAGATTTTTTTTGTACTATATACATTTTATAATAGTATTTTTTTATATACTAAAGCAATGAGGACAGCTTTGTGGTTATACATGATTATAATAAACTCTAACAGTTCTACAATTATACCGAGCTTTTTACTTATAAAATATATTTAAATCATTACAACCATTATGTTTTTATGTCAAATGGGACATAATATTGATGGGTAGATGGGTGTTCTCGAAAAATGAGTGTTGCAAAAACCTAAAATATAAAAGTAAATAAGGATGATTCATCCACTTATTAATGCCATATAGGTTATTTATATATTCAAAATAGATATGATACGGAAATAGATATAGAGGTTTTCTATGCCATTCCTCTCATTATGAGGAAATTCTTCGCTTGATCTGGACCATACTGTCAGGGTATTAAGTATGGACAATATGTAAGAGTTAATTATTTTCACCTGTGCTTCGTTCCCATGCTGTTGCCTTAATCAGTCCCTTGTGTGTATAAATAGTCCTGTCTTCCCCTTTGTCTTTGTGAATGGCTTGGTGTTCTTCAGATATGGTGTTGTTTGTGTTCCTGTATCATTTCATCCTTTTCCTGTAGTAGCTCCAGAAGGACTCCAATTCCTTCTGTTTTGTGTTTAGTTTGCTGCTTCACGTTGCCTTTATAGTAACATATTTTGGAGTTTCTGATCAGCCATAATAAAGGCTTGCTTTTTAGTTGCTATTTTTTTTTCTTTTGTTGCCTCCTCCTATGTCTTGCATTTGGGTCCTCCGCAGCATATCCCAACAAAGAGACTCCTACAGGACCTGAGCTAAAGACACACCTGCACATTTTAGTGGTTCATTCATCATTTTTGTGGTTTAGATCATTATATTGCTTACAGGGAACAGCAGTAACCTGATTATACATATGTGAATAATACTTACAGGAGCATGAGAAATTAATCATGGCTTTGTAAAAACTTGAAAGCTGCAGAGTGTCCTCCTCTAATTTGAACTGTTTGCAATACTGTGATTGGAGCTTTTAAAAATGTATGACAGTGGATGATATCAGAGCATTGGGTAGCTCTGAAGCCTATTCAAAATAGATAGATAAAAATTTAAAAACAAAATTGCCCTGTCTCCTGGTTTAAGCATTTCACACTACTCACACTACTGGATTGGCTTGCTGCTGCAAGTTTTCCTCATGCTCATTTGTTCTGTTTTTCTGTGGTGACACAGATGGAAAATATGCTGTTATCATGCAAGTTTATGAAGTGAATATTTACTCGAAGCCATGTCATGACTGTCACACAACTGCATGATCGTTAAAATTCAATTAGAAATAAGTCACAAAATGTTAACAAACACAATCTGTTTGCAATAAGCTTTCAGTGTTCTGAGACTTTAAAAACATAAATGAAAAAAAAAGACTTCCCTGTTGAATCACAGAAATAGGAATATTTTGGTTTTTGGATTGTACTTTGTTCGAATGGGTAAAGGTTGATATTTGCATAAGGTGGCACAGTTAAGCTTGTCCCCAACCCATCCCATCATAGCTGGGCTGTGCTTACATTGTAGTTAACATTATGGGCCCTCTCTGCCCTTCAGTTTGTGTATTTAGCTCTAAAGCTGAACAAAACATTTTAGTTCTGCCTCTCTAGCCCACATCTCCCTCTCACTCATTACTCACTCACACTTTCACACAACACAGAGGAGTATCTGATTCTTTTCACCTTGTGGTTTATTTGATTGTTTTATGCCTTATTAATGATTTACCACCGTGGATTTCAATTGTGCTGTATAGACACAGCTCACACTTAAGAACCATTTGAGTTTTATTCTCAGTAACCCGTTTGTGACTGAGCCTAGTTCTAAAACTAGAATAAGGTGCAGCTTATTAAATTATTGAACCTATATTTAACTGGCTTTCTTGAAGAAGACTCTACAGACTAAAACATTTTTTCTGTAAAAATGCTTTAAAAAAGAATTATCATGATTCATGGATTACAGATGGGTAACTAACAGACTGGGTAAAAGTCTTGTACCATCTCGATTTCTTTATTTGGTTATTATTTGGAAACTGAATTTCTTGTATTTTTTTAAATAATTAATTAGTTTTCAAGGCTTTCTGAAAGAATTTCAAAAGGTTTTTCTTTGGAAATTTTCTGTTTTTTTATTGATTATCAGTCAATCGTTGTACCTCACACTTTTCATAGACTTAAATAGACGGAGTCCTGGCCTAAAAAGTTAGCTCTTCTGTCTTGTGCCATCTGCTAAGCCAGAAGAAATTTGGTTTCCCAAATCACAATTTGTATAAATCAGGGCAATCCTCCTGGCACTTAACAGTTTACACTACACTACTCTGTTTGTGTCGGGGGACCCGATCCTCCGGACAGACCAACGTTTGTCGCAGCATGTTTTAGGATTTAAAAGCCACAGAGACGCGGTGTTTAAAAAAAATGTATCTCAACTGATCCAATACTCCTGACACATAAGAGATCACTAAGGGTTTCTGCCTAGGCAGCAGTTGTCCTTCTCTCCTGGATCGCCTGGAGCTTCCTTTAGGTGCTTTTCCAGCTTTGACAAATGTCCAGCTGGGATAACCACATTTTCTCAGGGCCTTCTTGATGTTCTTCTGCTTCCCTGGCCCTGGAGTCAAACCTTAAATATTGATCCGTATGCGTAGGTTTATGGTACACATCAGCTTTCAGATGTCCCCCAATACTGATGGAAATCTCACAGTCTAAGAAGGCTAACCTGCCACTTTTCATATCCTCTCTGGTGAGTTTGATGTGTTGGTCCACCGAGTTAATGTGATCAATGAATTGTGGTACATCTTGAGATTTGATTTTCACCCAGGCGTCATCCACATACCTGAACCAATGACTTGGTAGTGTTCCAACAAAGCCCTCTTTTCCACTTCTTCCATGTAAAAGTTGGCCACTTTGGGTGAAACTGGGGAACCCATAGCACACCCATGTTTCTGCCTGTAGAACTGACCCTTGTATGTGAAATAGCTGGAATGAAGACACAGTTTCAAAACCAAACACACTTGGTTGGTGCTGAGGTTGGGGTCCTCCTGTAATCTCTTACAAACTACCTCCACTACTTCAGTGACTGGAGCGCAAGTGAAGAGAGATGTAACATCGTACGAGACGATTGTTTCATCTGCCTCCATAATGACATCTCCCACCTTCAAGGTGGTCTGGATGTTGTATATTGTTTTTCATTGTGCAAAGGTACTGTTTATAAGGTTGGGGAATCCAGTGACGAAACGTTTTTGAACGTTGAAAACGCTACGTCCAGATGAACAGAATCAACTTGTTGGGATTTACTTACCTGGATGATTAAGCATGCATCCAGACATAAAATGGCAACTTAAGTGTGTCCTTAAATAATCTAAAGAAACTGGAGAAATAAAGGATAAAAGGGCAAGTGATGGGCCTAAAATATCTACAGCAGATAACAGTACGGCTGACCTTTCAATTCAGTTCTGTTTCATGTTCACTGAAGCCTTATCAGAAATGGCCTTAGTGGTTTGTGGGTGCAGTGTCATGCTTTGGGGATATATTTTATCAAGTGGGTTTTTCAGCATTTCAATGATCCTAAACATGCTGCCAGTGGAGTAGAAACCATTCAGTACTTGGATAGGAAAGCAGAGTGGATTACTATTTGTCATGGATTGGCCTCCCCAGAACCTGGACCTCAACCTTACTGAAGCAGTTTGGGATCATTTTAACAAGGAATGGAAGAAGCCATGAAAACCATTCCTGAAGACTACTAAAAGAAATTGTGTTGAAGAAAAAAGTTGGTCATATTAAATATTGACTTTCATGATTGTTAGATTTGTTAAAACCTTTTTGCCTACTGAGCTGTAGTTCCTTGTATGCGTGGAGATATTTCAACTGCTGCACCTATTTCACATTTTTTTGTCAAAAAAAATCTAAAGAAATGAGGGGTGGCTTGGACGTTTTGCACAGTACTGCGGTAATTTGCCTGTGAGTGTGTATACCTGGCATTTAATCAAATGTCAGTTATTTGGTCATTAAGCATAGCACAAGCCACAGTGATGCCACATGAAAAGCTAAGGGATTACCCAAGAGATTGTTGCTCATCTTGGGGGCAAATGTACATTTCTGCCAAATAACAGCCCATATAAAAGTTAGCAAATAATATCAAGCAAATACAAAATGATAGCAACAGGCTCATCGAGTAATTAGGAAACATCAGTAACAAATTTCATAGCAATTATTCAGTATTTTCAAAGGTATTTAGGTTGGTCCAGAGCTGAGTATCTAAAATACTGACAGTGCTATCCCTGGAGTCATGTTGTTAGTGTAGCTAATGATGCACAAAAGGACTAAGAAGTAAAGTCCCAACAAGTTTGTTAATTTTCACTTTGTAAGTTCTTGTTATCAGTTGTGTCATATTTCTCACAGGAAATAATGTCTGATAGTCCTAGGCTTTGATGCTAGTACCCCAGACAATATCATATTTAATCTGTTGATCTGTAACTCAGTGAGCTACTATAGTGAGACACAGGTGGCCAAGCTGTCTTTTTCACACTGTGAAAAAGACATATAGTCTCATCCACACCCACCTATTACTCTCTTTGGAAACCTCTACTCTTTTCAAAATACTAGAATATCATAGCTGTCTGTCTATAAGATGATTTTAAGCAGCTAAAATTACTGCTTTTCCACATATAGGATAATCTTAAGACATTCTGAAATCCTTTTGTTTAAAGCATTCATCACAGACTTACTTAAAACACATGACTAAAAAAGTACCACAATACTGCATGGAATTTGGTTATGGCTTATTTCACAATAAAGT
>VURO01021078.1:0-36688 GCA_015108175.1 Pelvicachromis taeniatus
CTGTCCTAGCCCATAAATAATTGATTAAGCTGGATTTGCCCTTTGGCTGATTTCCCTCATCAGACACTCCTCATAATTACTAGTCTGTGTAGCCTGGAGTGTTTGCCTTAAAAAGATTCAGCCGCCTCCGTCAGTGCCTTCAGTCACCTGGTACCAAATAAAGCCTCTCGGGAGCACGAGCAGCACCAACTCGGTCTTTATCGATCAGGTGCTAAAAACAAGTACACTTGTTTTTAGCACCTGTTACACTACATATACGTCTTCTTTTTTCAGGCATGTTATTTATGCCTATTGACCTATAGCACTATTTCCCAAAATAGGATACATAAGCTTGTATTAGGAGAATTGGTTCCAATGTTCACATAAATAAAATGAATTTAGGCCACTGGAACACTCACAGCATGATTTAAGAGCAGTAATTATACTGTATCCAAATGTGTCTTCAGGGCCCAAGAAGCTGTCTGAACATAATCAACCCCTGCAGGTACAGCAATGCCATTTAATTATCATTTATTATATGAAGTTTTAGAATACATTAAGTAGATAGGGAATCCTTACACTACACATGCAGTTAAACGTCTTTCTGTTTTTCTCTCTTTAACTTACTTCTTTGTCTCGTTTTCTCCTTTGATTCCAGTTTCCAACCAATCAAAAACTAGTCAGACTAAATCTGTTTCAAAGATAAGATCTGTATACTATACTAACATTTTGTGCCTTCTGAGTATTTATGTGTGTATTGTGTTTAAGCAACTGCTGCTGATCAAACTGCTGCCTAACAAGGCCAACCCACTTCTGCAGGTTAGATTTTTAAATCTCCACAGCATCACTTTCTTGCTTAAATTAAAGTTAAATACTCTTAAAAAAAAAACACATTTTCAGTTATTCTAATGCCAGACATGTACTATTATTAGATATTCAAAAGTCAAAAATACTTTTCTCCACCATTTCGTTGGCTACAAATGATTGTGTTTGTCCTACAGGGCGATCCTCCTTAGAGGCGATCACTCTGTCACATTGTGTTTAGGTTGATGATTTAAAGGGTGCAAGCCAGAGACACAGTTTCCAAGAAGTATGGCAGCACAAACAGTGATTAGACCGGAGCCAGAGTGACCGGTTCCAATAAAACCTGTACCTACTATTTCTGTTTTATTTCATCTCGCCCGGATCAAGAATACGTGTGGTTAAAGTCCAACGTGGCGAAGGCATTAAGTAACCTCTCCCTCTTGGCGTCACATCTTCCCATTGCGTCAGACAAATAAAGAAAACAAAACCTGGAAAATGCTAAAGCTCATAAAGGCTTTGCAGAACACCTCGCCAGGATCATTAATTGTACTAAGGTCCACGTTAAACCATGTTTTGTACAACACAGTAACCCCTGACTTGTGGGGTGTCCAGGTGGCGAAAGGTCTCTGTTAACCTCGGCTTAGCTCCAGCAAAGGTCTTGCCATCCTTTGGATGCAATAAAAACACTACATTTACATTTACTACATTTGTAAAGCTTTCTGTCTCATAATCAAGGATCTTTTTCAATTTAAAAATATTCCCTAGTATCCCAATCAGTCCTAAAATTTATTAGTTTACGCTCCTGTGTTCTTCATTCTTTTAACATAAGCTGGTTATAACGGACCTGTTGGCGGATTAGCAGGTTTTCAAGGGTCAAAGGGGATTCTGGTGATTCTCCTTAATCTTTGGCACGTTACTTAGACACTGTTGAATAAGAAAGCTTATTCTGACCTTACCGTTGATGCTCCCGTCATCTGTACCATATTGGGAGAGGGAACTGTTAATCTGCTGAGAGCAGACAGACTGAGAGCACAGAGTACTAGGAATCCTCACACGGCTGCACACAGGCTTAAAATAAGAAAACATTTGAATCCTTTATCATATAGGTTAGTTTATTATTGTGTCTTCCTATCAAGCCTATAGCAATACTCTTGAATCTGATATATTTTTAAAATGTTTGTGTTTAATGAGCATCATTGTAAAAGAAAAAAAAAAAGAACAAATAACCCTTATTTACAGATAAAGGTGCTGCTCACAAATGAAAATTTTAGTGCAAGTTATAAAGATATTCAACAGAATGTTTTTTTGACGGGGAAAAAAATCCCTCAGAGAAAACATTTTTTGATTTTAAATGCCCTGATTTGTTGTGCTTTCTGAATCCAAGGAGATTTGATTAGTTGATTGTGGAGGTGCAGAGGGGGATTATCGGCCTACTACAGCCGCGTGGCGACGGTGAGGTTGTATTTCTGTCCCTGTGATTTAGATGGCTGCACCTTTTGTAGTCCAAAAAAAGCTGCTCTCTGATTGCTTAACAGGATTATGAAGCAGGCAACAACAGCAATAGTGAACTGGCTAAGCCTGAAGGATGCACTGAGGGAGGCAGGTATAAAAAGGGAGCTCAGCTGTACACTGCACTCTCAACTTATCCTGACATCCTCTGCCACGGTCCCAGACTACTAAGAAGAGGTAAGGAGTCTTCATATTCGCAGATGAATGAATGAAAGGATGGATGTGTGGTGGTGAAACTAATTATTAAGTACAGTTTTTTGCCTGATAGCCCCCCACAACCTTAAATTGGATAAGTGGCTATGAATATGGATGGATGTCAAAGGTCAAATGGTGCATGCATTTTAGCTTAATAGAAAATCATTGAGTGATGCTCCACTGTGGGGTCGGAAGTCATTACAGTATATATGTATTGCATTGTTTTAATAGTCCGCTGAAGTTAACCGACAGGGTCTCTCTGAGCCCATAGCTGTAGTCGATGAACATATATGAGAAAGAAATCTCATGCATACTTTCATTTAATGCTTGTGTATGGGAACCACTTCGAAAAAGAGTCAAAATAATGCAAAATAAGAAGAAAATAACAATGCAAGTAACCAAAACATCTGTTTTCTGTAGCTTTCAGTATGTCTACTGAATTTTCTGTAGAAAAGAATGCTATTTAATTACTATAAAACAGAGTAAATGACCAATACATTTTTAAATATAGGCCTCTGTGGTTTGAACAAGAATCTAACAAATGCATAGTTCAGTACTTTTGAAGAGGTGTGCCGCAACCACATATGCTGAAATTGCACAGCAATTAACCAATCAGAGGAGAGGCACAAAGCTGCTGTACCTGCCTGTGGCGCTGAAATAAGTAACTGTAGCCCAAGGCAACTTTAGAGTGAAGGCTTCTGGGTAATTAACCAAGCCTTTATTCTCATTGTTTGCATTCATCCATAATCTTTGTCTATGAGACTGGAACTTTTTGAGCCTAACACAGCTAACTAAAGGGGTAAACTGTGTGTAAAGACTGTATCCCCTCTTGCACTGTCAGTAGCTGACAATGGTTTGAAAATGTGACCGTCAGTACAAGTACCTTCATCCTTACTGCTGATGTTTATAGTTGCTGTCAGTACGAGCACATGTACTGACAGCAACTATTAAAGATTTTACTCCATTACTCTTTGAGTTGAGACAGCAGGCGTCAATAGAAAGAAAATCAATATTTTAAAGAGAAATACGATGCGATGTTTAAAAATAAATAAGACCAAATAACCTGAAGACTGGCGATTATGTTAGAAGGTATAATGAAACTGAGAGATGAGCATATTGGTTTGAAAATATGTATTTAATTAAATGCTTGTAGTGCTCTTAACCCTTCAGGACTAATCTTTATTTAGCAACTATAGAGGGCTATAGAGGACTCAACACCTAGGGACTCTTAAGTCCTGGAATGCTATCAAAGGTAATGAACGGGTTTTATCCATTTAATGTTCCTTGAAGAGTCCAAAGACTTTTGCACTTTTAGGAGAAACATACTGTGACATAACCACGTGTGCAATGCAAATCTTTGGTTGTTTGTTGTGAGGTCACAGGGGTCAGTTAGCGGACAGAGAACTACAGGTTTGGTGGAAGAGTCCTAACACCAGTGGCGTAATCTTATTGCAGAGGATTAACCCTCAGTAGCCTCAAAAGAAAGCATCACTCCAGCTCCCAGACAGCTGCCGGTTATAGATCTGTGACCTCCTGATTACTTTTTGATATTTTTTTTCCTTTCTTCCAACAGAACACTCCCAAAACTTCTAGAGATGGCAAAGTAAGTGCTGGATACATCTTGTTTTTATCTTTATGTCCCTGAGGAGCCCCGATTCTAATCAAACTCTATTTAAAGATCTCTCGCTCTCATACTCAACAAATATAACAATCCAAAGTTATTGTTAGAGGAAAGATGTTTCCTTTTTACCCAAAGAAGATCTAACAGGGGCTGAAAAGTTGATAAAAAATTGTGATCTCTTTGAAATTTGTGCACCTTGGAGTTGTAAACAGGATGGTCAGCCAACTCCTAAAAGGGACAAGTAGTTTTAAAGTATTTATTTAAGGTCTGTAAAAGGCTTAGTCTCTCAACATGCTCTTTCAAATGTGGTAACACAGCTCTGAGCTTTATTTGATGACAGTGGTAATCGGCTATTTGGGGAACCCTCTTACACCATTTGTAGCTCCCTCACCCGAGCCAGCCTCTCAATCCGAGCTTGATGAGGTAAAGCAGCTCCACACTTAGCTATTACTAACTGGATAACGAGGAATAAAGGATTACCAGCCCTTCTGTCATTTGCCAAGAAACCGAATTTAATCACTATTTTATCTTGTTAAGCCTGACAGTAACTCCATCAGTGGTTGTACTCTTCTTTTAAAAACACGGGTTCTCCAGCTTATTCAACATTTCACACACTTATTTCTACCCTGGTTACCAGGATAAGAAGGTTAATATTTTAACTGTAATTTATACAAAAAGGTTCATTTAAAGGTTGAGTTTTAAGGTGAGTGGTGTTTGTCCTTTTTGCTTTACAGGGTTTTCAAGAAGACCAGTGGAAACGGAGGGGTATGTTCTCTATTTATCTCTTAAAACATTTTTTTTAATAAACCGATAAAGGATCAAACTTAAAAAGGTTCTGAAACACTATGTTTTCCCTTCTTCAATGTGACAGCTGACCCTCTACCTGGGGAAGAGAGACTATGTGGATCATGTGGAAAAAGTTGAAAAAGTTGGTACGTTCCAATTCCGGTGTGTGTCTCTGTATTTGTGTGTGTCTGCAGCTGCACAATCATTATGCAGACAATAACTGTGCCTGCAATCCTGTTCCCTTTCAGACGGCGTCGTAAAGCTGGACCCAGCAGATTTCGGAGACAGAAAAGGTAACATCACACAAGGCGCCACTTTAAATTGAGTTCAGTTCTATAAATACAAACTTTTGCCAATCGTTGTGAAGTAACTGATGTAATTACGCCTGTCTGTAGTGTTTGTGCAGCTGGCATGTGCCTTTCGTTATGGTAGTGATGACCTGGATGTGATGGGCCTGTGCTTCAGGAAGGACATCTGGTTACAGCAAATCCAACTCTATCCTAATGGCGAGAAGCCTGCCTTGAGCGCCATGCACGACACCCTGCTGAAGAAGGCCGGAGACAACTCACACCCTTTCACTTTTGAGGTGTGTGACTCAGGTCCACAAAATTAAGCACGACCAGTTCTTGATCTCAGCCATGTCAGAAGGTGTTTTAGCTTTTTTTTAGAAACTGTGGATGTAACATTCAATGACATGTGACATTAGTCCATTTTAATACTGAGTATTTAATAGACATTTATATGAGGAAACGCTCAAGTTAACAATTGGGAAAGAAGAAGAAAAGAAGTCGATTCATTTTTTTCTTCCTGAATATCTAAAATTATGCTTTAGTTTGTAATTTCATGGAAGTAGCTCTTGTGTTTTCTTATAAATCTCAGTCTTTGTCTCCATAGATTCCAAACAACCTACCCTGCTCAGTCTCTCTGCAGCCTGGACCTGATGACAAGGGAAAGGTGAGGCATCCCTTTACCTTAGAGTATATAGGCAAGCTTGTCACTTGTTTAAATGTCAGCTGTTTACAACTTCACTGTACTTTGCAGGCTTGTGGCGTTGACTTTGAGATCAAAACTTATCTTGCCAAGGAAAAGAACAACCCCGATGAAAAGATTGAAAAGAAGTGAGTTTACTTCCACTAGTGGCTTTGCTTTGCTATCTCACCTCTCTTTGTTCCATTTCATTTTTCCTCACCTCATCTCTTCTTCCTTCCCTCTCCTTCGCCCTGACAGGGACACCGCCCGTCTCGTCATTCGTAAAATCCAGTACGCCCCGTCTCAGGTGGGCGCCGGGCCGAAAGCTGAAATCTGCAAAAGCTTCATGATGTCTGACAAACCCGTTCATCTAGAAGCTTCAATGGAGAAAGATGTACGGCAGCAAAACTTTACTTCCCTAATTTTCAGCTTCACCCTGTTGAAATGTGAGCTGAGCAGTGAACCAATTATAATTTCTCTCCTGTTTTGCCGCAGCTCTACTTTCACGGTGAAGCGATCCCAATCAAGATCAAAATCAAAAATGAGAGCAACAAAACAGTCAAGAAAATTAAAATCACTGGTGGGTACCTCCACTCACTGAAATACTGAAATATATCTTGAAAAGTTATAAACAAATAACATTTTTCTATAACTTCCTCCCTGCGACAGTGGAGCAAACCACAGACATCGTTCTCTACTCTGCAGACAAATACACCAAGTGTGTTCTTAACCAAGAGTTCGGGTATGTGGGCAGAAAACTGAAAACACAGCAAATGTCAAAGAAGCTAAATGACAATATAAAATTGGGTCAATCTGCTTATGTCTTTCTTTTCACTCTCTGCAGAGAGACGGTGGACTCTAACGGCACCTACGAGAATACTCTGTCCATCACACCTCTGCTCGCTGAAAACAAGGAGAAAAGAGGTTTGGCGCTGGACGGTCGACTGAAGGATGAGGACACCAACTTGGCCTCCACCACCATGTAAGTGCACACTGGTGTAAAGTTTCTTCTCTGTCAGCTCTTTGTCGCTTCACATTTCCAGCCGCTTTCTTGTTCAGTGTCTGTAATGTCTTACGGTAGTACACTCAGCTAATTTAAACCCCTCTAATCCTTCAAATCCCTGCATTTTGTCTTCCACAGGCTGCGGCAGACAGTAGAAAAAGAGGTGCTGGGTATTCTGGTTTCCTACAAGATTAAAATTAACCTCATGGTGGCTGGAGGAGGGTAAGTATTTTTTGACACAAGTAAACCCACATCAAGATTAAACAGAATGACACAGTCGGCTTACATGTTCCCTCTTTTCTCCATGTAGCCTGCTGGGTGGCCTCACCTCCAGGTGAGTAACATTTAGTAGCAATATTACCACAATCCATACAGAAGTGATGCTTTCATGCATTCACATTGTTTGGCTCGTTTTTCTCTGCAGTGATGTCACAGTGGAGGTCCCACTGAATCTCATGCACCCCAAGCCTGAAGGTATTTTTTTTTTTTTACCTTGTAGAGTCTGAAAGACTCCTCAAAATTTATATAAACAGCTTTAAAATGATTTTACTCTCACGCCTAATTACTTTCTCCCCTTTGTGCTAATCTCTTTTCCACACGGAGCAGAATAAGGAGTAAACACTGGTGTAAGTTGTGTTTAATACTTTTATTATTATGTATTATTTACATGTTGTTTTGGTGCTATCACCTAGACATTTCATTGAATTAGAAGCTAACAAATGAAAGCTGAAATGACTGAATTACTTATAAATACATACAGTGTAAAATATGATACAATGAAAAAAGTACATAAGATTATAAAATGTTTTTATATTTATTTTTCTTATTATTTCATTAGTAAATTAGCCATTATTATTAATGTATCTGTTGTTCCTTTTTTACAGTGTCTTAAATGAAAACTCCCCCATAGTGAAGGTGAGATTCAGCTATTACTATGGTAACCTGACATCTGCTGCACTTATGAATTTTTGTAAGATGAAAATTTAAGTCATTAAATGCTTTGAGAGGATATGCACTTTGCTTTACCTCAAATATTCAACATTTCACAGGCAAATGTTTATATATAACATCCTCCAGGACATTGAGTTGATAATTGCTTTTAATAATGTAAATTATAATTAAAAATACATTCATTACAATTACATGCAAACAGTAGATTATGAGGAACGATTATGACATCTTATACTCTTAAAGAGGAAATTGAGAAGGCAAAAAGTAAAAGTATTTCATATAATGACATCACCGATTCCAACGTCTCCTTCTGTTTACTTCTCTAGAGAGGATGTTACCCTGGACACTGAAGACAGGAACACAACAAAAGGAAGTAAAAGAAACAAAGAAGAAAGAATGTGACTGGTGTCCTCACACCAAGTCGTTACAGAGCAACCGCGGACATCTACCTTTCAGACACACCGAGGATATGTGTACAGATGTAACATCAGTCCTCTTGCAGATTTTGTGGTCATGTTGTTGAATTAATGTAATTTAGCCGTAGAGAGAATGCTTGGATTGCACGTTAGTATCCAACATTTAGACACCCCAGACCTCTGTAGCCGCATATTCTGATTATTTGCCTATTTGCAGGATGTGATTGGAAGGCAATGAAAGAAAAAATCTGAGAGAAAAGCTTATGTGCTTCTTATTATTGTGATCTGTTCATTCGTTATTTTGAATGATGTTCTTCTCCATGTGAAATGTGATGGATTATGGGTTAGACTGGACACATGAAACATCCCAAAATACAATAAAATTGCCTGAAAGACAGTTTTAAATGTTTTCTTCCTTTCTTCATTTGGTTGTCTTGTTTTCATTCACTGTTCACATCATAAGAGTAGATACTGAAGGTCACTTTACTTATGGCCGGAGGACTACTCAAGATAGACTTTAAAGATAACACTATCAACCCTTTTCTGTATTGGAAAGGAAGGACTGGATTCTTAACAAATGCTTCCAAAGAAAACTGTTCCCTAAAGTTATGATATTAGTATTAGTTGGTATTAGTTTGGTTGTGTAATTTCAGTAAACTTGAATATATTTAGGCCATAGAAGATGTCTTCTCAACATATAAAAACATCCTATCTGGGGTATACGTACATATTTTCATGTCCACGAATCTCCTCTGTTATCTTCCTCTTTTCTTCCTGCCTGGTAGCTCCATGTTTAACCTGCTTTGTCCTACATATTTACAATCCCTCTTCTGCACATGTCCAAACCCAGCCTTGCTTCTCTAACCCGAGTTGTCCCTCTGAAAAACAGATGTATAATCGTGTCCTTTATCATCACCCTCAATGAAAATCTTAACATCTTTATCCATCTTAAACCCATCTGTCAGTTTTACTGCTCACCTCGCCACTGTCTCGCTGTCCTTATATATGTCCTGCCCCAACCATTACTCCTTTTGATCTTCTCTGCACCTCTGCATAAACACTCTCAAAGAAAACATCACTTATGTAGTGCGATTCCTCAGCTTGAAGCCATACTACTGTTCACTAATAGTCACCTCTCTTCATCATCTAGCTTCAACAAGTCTGACCCACAGCTGTGGATCATCAGCTTTATCCCTCTGTAGTGCACGTCCATTCCTCAGGCATCCTTTTATTGTTCAAGATTGTGCTAAAAAGTGCTAAAAAAGTATTCTTGCTCTCTTAATAATTCATTACATCAATAATAATAATAATAATAATAATAATAATAAATCATCCTGTTTAATTGTTTACGTTACTTAATTTATCAGCACACGTTGGCACTATTGTTACCTTTTTTGATGTGTAACAACGAGGAGTGGGAAAGCTGCCCACGAAATTTCACTCTTGTGGTATTTACCACTAGGGGCAGGCAGCTGTACTCAAATATTTGCCGAACGAAGAAGAAGAAGAAGCGTAGCGTTGCGCGACTACGTCATCGCGTACAACGTGTAGCACTGAAGAAACATGGCTTTGAATGGAGGTTTGTGAACTTGTGTTATAAAAAAATAGCTGACTTTGACATTTCTGTTACTTGCCTGCATTGTGTTTTAAAAAAGAAATTCATTTAATTGAGGCTGTTTCTGTGGGTTACTTTATGTTTGCTTTTAAATTCGTCGCTGCCAGCGTAAACATGTTGTTAGCCAAACGGTAGCCCGGCTGGTTTGCTAGCTAGCTTGTCATTCCGTAGCAGAGCAGTTCACCTGTGATAGTCACACTTCAAAACAGTGCCAAAGGGGTTTTACAATAATCCCGCTGAAAAGGTGAAGTAGAAGCAGACATAGATAACAGATATCCACAAGTTACAGCAGCGCTTAAGACTGTTTATTACCCTAAAGTATTAACAATACGAGAGAAGGAGAGTTCTGCTCTGAAATCTGAAAATAAAATAAAATGAAACCTTCCGGCTGTTACTGACCTGCAGATGAAGAGGATTTTGAGTGGGAGCCTCCAACCGAAGCAGAAATGAAGGTGATCCAGGCTCGCAGGGAGCGACAAGACAAAATCAGCAAGCTGATGGGAGACTACCTGCTGAAAGGATACAAGATGCTTGGAGAATGCTGCGAAGTGTGTGGGGTGAGTGAAGCAGGACGCTGTGCTGTGTTTGACAGGATGGGCGACTTAGCCTTGAAATTTAACACGATATTTTATTAAATATACAATAATTATATTTCTAAGCATATAGAAAAATATAAACGGTAGTTGCAGCTCCCTATCAGCAGCATTCATAAGTGCAAACAAAATGAAGGGTATTCCCCATCCTTCAGCCAGACTGCCTAATTTGAAGTGTGGATCTATTGTCACAAGATGCCAACAGCGTTATAGTGCAATAGTACTGACACTGCATAATAAACGGTGATAGAGCAAAGGCCAAATGTAAGCCCAGAAATGGATTAAATAATGTCATCACTGGAAATTTTAAAAACAGCTATTCTAACAAAAAACAAAAAAAACTTAACGTGCACCTAATAAAGTGGAATAATATTTTCTACCTGAGATGTCATATCTTGGGTTGAGCTTTTTAACCACCTGCTTAACACAGGAAGGTGGTCATTTTGACACCCTTGGCATTTGAAAAGTTGTGTAACTTTGTTAACTTAAAACCCTATCATCATCTCATATTTCATCAAATACTGAATTTTGGGATGTGGGATCAAAAGGAAAAGACTTCTTTTACCTAGAACCACAGAGGACATCATTTTGACCCCATAGAAATTGATGTGAAACCGCTGCAGCACACAGGGTTGCCTAGCAATGCCATTGTTTACACATGAGCCAGATATGACTGATTAAAAACGATATGTAGGGTTACTGTATTAAGATTCAAGATGAATAATTATTGGAAGGCTGAGGATGGGATTTTGAGCCGAAGCAGAGTGGTTCAGATCTCAGTGTGACTGAATGTGTGAGGAACTTAAGAAGGTTGATGGCTGTGCAGAGCTGTAGCAGTAGCTGAACTGAATAGAGAGTCTAGAGCAGGGGTCACCAACATGGTGCCCGCGGGCACCAGGTAGCCCGCAAGGACCATATGAGTAGCCCGCGGGCCTGTTCTAAAAATAGCTCACTATAACAACTTACCAGTAAGCTGCATCTATTTCTATTTTTTGTTGCTATTTTTTTCTAAATCACAGTTGCATTGGTATCAATTTGTTAGAGATAATAATATATATAAAAAAATGTTTATTATTGAATATTAGATCAGCGCTAGCTGGTCTCCATGGAAACAGTTGCCATAATCAGTGTCTTTAGATAAATGAATATCATTAATTATTAATGATAACATATAATTAAAGTTAAATTGAGGAAATTTATTATTTCAGAAGTGTGTGTCAAAATCAGTACCCAAGAAGTAGCTCTCACTTTCAAAAAGGTTGATGATGATGGTATTGGAGAGCTAATACAAGCAAATAAAGAGTGAAATCCAGAGCACAGCAACCAAGTCAGTTTTAGTCTTGAGCAGGAAGGGTGAAGGGCTGCAGACTGAGGCAGAGCAGTGAGCACACAGATTTGGTGATCAAAATTACCACTCCTGTAAAGATGGCACAGATGGGTCTTTGAAACTATATAAGATTTGTACATTTATATTTTCATCATCATTTTTTCTCTCTTTTCTTCATCTGCCTCATTCACTACTCCTCTCTTCTCTCTCATCCCCACCTCATCCTCTTCCTCATCACCTGTAGCCTCATCTTGTGAACTGGTCCATGCTTTAACATAAAAAAATGTCCATCAACATGCTTATTAGTCTGGATTTTACTGTATTGACCGTTTCTGATTGTCAGCATATTAGACACTCCGTTCTCCAGACAACTGACAACATGCAAACTATAACAACAACACCTGGTTATAAGCTAACATTGTGCCAACTTAATAAAAATCCAATTTTTCTCTCCGATAAATTGTTTGATTACACTCTCACATCGTCTTGAGTTTATTCACACAGGCTGACAATGTTAGAGCCACTTAAACGAAAGCTTCTGACACAAGCTCACATCAGGAAAAAAAACAACAAAAAGCAGCGCATACTGACAGAGAAGTTCAGGATATCCTCAACATATCGCCTCAGTATCACTGTCATCAGGGAGGAGTGAGCTTCTCTGACTCATTGACTCGTCACAAACTTTTACAGCCTCCTTCAGAGTGAATAGACGTGGGCGATTCTCACCCAGCATATTGACAGCTGAAGTAAACATGAATGCCAGACAAAGTGACTGGAAGGAAAACATGAAATATTGCCAAATATTTAATTGAAATATGTCTTTTTTTTCTTATTTTGTTAAGTGTCAGTGTTATTCAAATATAGTGTGTACGCAAATGGTAATAGAAACATGCATTTAAGAGGAAATTTAGAGCAACTGTTATGGGGTGTGGGGGGATTAAAACCCTCCTTTACCACCACATAACTGCATCAGTCAATCCACTCTTCCTGTCATGTGGAGTGCATCTAAGGAGTGCCCCAGCGATGCTCGGTGGAGTCATGTTTACATTCGGTTTCACGTTACCAGCTGCAGATATCTCCTTCTAGTTTGACTTCATAGCCTGGTTGTATTACACAGTGTGTTTTTTGTGAAACAAGTCTTTTGGGGGGGTTTTTTTGTTTTGTTTTTTTAGCAGGAACAGTTTTCTTGGATATTATGCAAAGGATTTTGTCTTGATGCATGCACAAAGAGTTTGTTTTGCTGGATTTTTTTTTTAATTATCTCCTTTTTGGGAGATCATCATCTCGTTAAACATGTCTGGGCTTGTGTGAACGTCTGTTCTAGGAAATGTAAACACATGGTTTTGCTGTGTCATTGATGGTGCAAAGTGGCACTTTATTTATTTTTTTATCATGTAAAAATGTATGCAGGTGTTATCATGAACAGTATGTAGAAGGTGAGGAGTGACATAATTTATGTATTTGTGTTTTTCAGACTATTCTTCTTCAGGACAAACAGCAGAAAAACTACTGTGTCTCATGCCAGGAGCTGGACTCTGATATTGACAAAGACAACCCTGGTATGCATAACAACAAAAAATATTTTTTTTTATTTATACAGGTAAACCTCATTGAGACATGAGGTCTCATTTTAAAGAGTAACCTGTTTTAAATATCTACACAAAATTAAGCATTTTAAAACTTTACAATTCATATAAACAATTAACTGAAAAAATAAAACTCAAAATAAAAAAAAAAGGAGTAGCATTAACACATTAAGAGCAGGAACAGCCATCCCATGATGCTTTCTTCATTGTCCTTAGAATTTGTTTAAAACCCTTCAGTGTCACCAAACAAATTTACATTTAAAGTTAAAATTTCTAATTCTTTAGAAGAAGATTTAGAAATCATCAATTACACTGCAAACTAGATTTAACATAAATTGCTGCTCGACCACCCTTTCTTGAACGGTCTGCGCAATAGATACTCAAACCTTTAAATCACATATTCTTATGTTTTTCCATGTAAATAATTTTTATGTTTTATAAAAACATATATATGTTAGTCCACTTTGTGTTTGTATTACATGTCTCCCCTTTCTTTCTTCCTCCCAGCCCTGAATGCTCAGGCCGCATTGTCCCAGGTGAGGGAAAGGCAGCTCGCAGCCCAGTCCCCCGCACCGTCCCAGGCTCCTGAGCTCAATGAAAGCCCCAGCAGCAGTCAGGGAAATATGTCTGTTCCCCAGCCCAGACCAGAGCACTGTGAGGGGGCTGCCGCAGGTGGAAGAACTCCTCTGCCTCCACCCGCTGTCCCTTCTCCTTCAGCTCCAGCCTCAACTCCAGCCCTGGCACCAGCTCGTCCCACAGTTACTCCACAGAGCTCTGCCCAGCGACTTGTGTTGCAGGAAGCTGAGGAAGCTGTCCTCACCAAACTTCGCTGGGCCACTAACCAGTTACAAAGTTCAGCCTCACTGGAAGCAAGCATCCAGCTCTGCAGCCTCATCAACAGCTGTGCCAACTCGCTGCGCAGTCTCAAGGAGCTCAACCAGTAGCTGCCACAGACTGGCTGAAACCCTGGAACGCTGTTTCTGCTTGCCTCTGTCTTGGAGTAATGACTCTGGTTCAGCTTCTCTCTTTTTGGCTGAATCCTTGCTTAGAGATGAATTCAAAATTGGTCAGAAAGTATTCTGAAAATAGGATTTACCGTCAAAAGTGCACCGGTTACTCTTGGATTAATGTAGTTGTATAGCTGAGAGAAATGTTACAAATTTGACTGTTTTGTTTTTTTTCCGCCCTTTTGGAAGTTACAACTGACATTAATCTAAAAACATAATTAATTTAACCCATTTGGTGATTCAATTCTTCTAATATGGTTTATTCTATAGAGAAAATAAATAAATGCCAGTTAACACATGCTTCTAAGCATTTCTATTGAGAAGCAGTTAGCCTTTTTGATACAGCATCACAAAAAATGCTGGACCTTAAGTTGAAACCACTGATGTCAGTGTCTGATGGAAGGGCTATCGCCAGATATTCACCAGTGATTTGCTGAAGCAGCCAACAGAGACTGTCCCCCGTGATTATCTCCTCTAAGCAATGATCCTCTCATCCTCTCTTTACCACTCAGTTGTCAAACCTGTGGAAATGTGGGATGGTTCTTCTCTGGCAGAACTGGCTCCACACTAGTCACATGTCGGTGGAAAAGAGCTATGAGGAATCTTTCATTACATTCAGATTTATAGCACGTCAGTATTTTTGCCAAACACATCATTCCTCTAATGTGGCCCTGTATTGTCTCACAAAGCCTGCTGCTCAGTCTGACTCCGTTTCTGTTGTCTCTGACATTGTGGCAGTGCAAAGATGGTCATTGTAGAAAGTTTTTGTTGTATATGTATTTGATGCCTAATGGTGACGGTCAGGTGGCTCGCCAACGTCTATGAGAGCGCGCGGCATTCGGGAGTCAGACATAATACTTTGAAAAAAGCTGAGAGCAAATATACTCTGAATTGTATGTTGATAGAGGAAAAGCCAGCTTCAGTGTTGATCAAGGTAGTAAAAGATTTCTAATGTATCACAATAAAGCACTTCTTGTTCAGGAGCTCTGCACCTTGTTTCTTTTCATAAGAGGGCTTCATAAAGACTGGATCCATACACAAAACCATTCAGACACAAGGTAGGTTTTAAAGTGGTTTACAGGGCGCAGAAACGCATCAAAATATAGTTTAATGTGAGACTGATGTGTTGAAGCAAGCACAAAATAAATGTTTATGGCTTTTGCATCATCTCCAAGTTATTGCATGGCAGGCTGGTCTGGGATTTAACGAGTTAGAAAAATGCTTCAGTTAAAGAAACCAGCGTCGTGCTCTTTACCAGGAAAATCGGGACAATTGTGCGGTTGGTGCAGTCTGGTGAAACAAGTATGCTGTCTTAAAGCTTGACTTCACATTTGTTACTCCTACAGTGCATTCTGTCTGTTTTGCACTTGAAAAGTGTGGTTTCATTGGGGTGGCTATGTTCTGTGACATTTAAACTGAAATACATGGGTGCTGTTCGCCCAGCGGATTTGTTTTCCATGTTTTAACTGTGCCATTGCGTCTCCCGATGAGGTGATGGAAAGGTTTGTGCCACTGAGCTGACTGTCCACTGGAAGATGTTTTTTAATCACTGAAGCTGCAACCTCTGCCCAAAGACTAGCAACATCCTGACCTCCAGCAGGGGGTGGTGCTGGGACTTGGAGACATCAGGTGAGGAAACATCCACCCCAAAAGTGATCATCTTCCAGAATTTGTTTTTTTAAATGTCTGTTTTTGCTTATATTGGTCAACAGGTTTTAGATATCAAAATTTACAAAGGGGTTTTATATAAAATGAAATACAAATGACCCCTCCGCGAATTGTGGTGGAGGGGTTTGTGCGTCCCAGGGATCCCAGGGGCTATGTTTTTTTGCCCCCTAGTAGGGTCTCCCATGGGAAATTGGTCCTGGGTGAGGGACCAGACAAAGAGCGATTCAGAAGACCATCGAGGGAACAGTTCACCCTGCCTGGGATAGGGTTACCGGGGCCCCGCCCTGGAGTCAGGCCCGGTGAGAGTGCCCGAGGGCTAGCATGTGGTGGCCGGGTCATAGTCCTTGGGGCCCAGCCGGGCACAGCCCGAATAAGGGACATGGGCTCATCTTCCTGCAGGTCCTGTAGGGGTCGTGTGCATTGCCAGCCAGGCGGCGACCAGGAGCAGAGGTCCTGGCGGACCAGTCCCGGGGCGGGCCTGCCTGTTTTGGAAGCCTTCATCTTTTCACACAAATATTTATACAGCACTTTATTCTACCCACTTAGGGGCTTCTTTACCTTGCATCAACACCTACATCCAATTAAAACTACTACGCCCTTTTGAAAACACTTATATAACTCAGTCATTCTAATGACTCCATAACAGCGCCTCAAAATGAAACTTGAGCTATAGTTGTTTATTTAGTTTTTTGAAGTGGCAAAAACATGTTTGTTTTTTTTTCTTTGGCACACCTCAGTTTTTTCTGAGCCCTCTCTGAATACTGATAATGGATAATCTAAGGAAGGAGTGGAGCAAGATAAGAAGCACACAAGAATTCTCTCTTCCTCCTTGTCTCTCCCTTCACCCCACAGTAAACCCAGGAAACAGCTCAAAGACCCTTTCACATTTTCTTTTGAAGACACAGTGGTACACCATGCGCCGTACAGACATCTTGACTGTATTTCCTCAAGGTTTTCGTCTCTTACTGCACATTTGCACCTTCAATTTTGAATAAATCTCCAAGAGTGTCACCAGCAAAGCACCCCTACAACATTCTCCTCCTCCTCCTCCATGCTTCACGCTGGGAACCATGCATGTAGAGACCATCCATTCACTTTTTCTGTGTCGCACAAAGACAAGGCATGTGGAACCAAAGATCTCAAATTTGAACTCATCAGATGAACGCACAAAGGCTTGATTAGCACAGTCTCTCAACAGTTGATGTAGAGATGTATCTGCTACTGGACCTATGCGTAGCATTTACCTGGGCTCTAATCTGAGGTGCTGTTAACTCGCGATTTCTGAGGCTGGTGATTCGAATGAATTTATCCTCAGCAGCAGAGGTGACTCGTGGTCTTCATTTCCTGGAGTGGTGCTCATGTGAGCCAGTTCCGTCGTAGCACTTGATGGTTTTTGCGATTCTACTTGGGGACACATTCCAAGTTTTGGCATTTATCCAGACTGACTGACCTTCAATTTTTAAAGTAATGATGGACTGTCATTTCACTTTACTTAGCTCATTGGTTCTTGCCATAATATGTATTCTAACAGTTGTCAAATAGGACTGTCTGCTGTGTTTCAACCTGACTTCTGCACAGCACAACTGATGTTCCCAACCCCATTAAGAAGGAAAGAAATTCCACAAATGAACCCTGACAGGGCACACCTGTGAAAACCACTTCAGGTGACTACATTATGAAGTTCATAGAGAGAAGACCAAGAGTTATTTATTAATGTTTTCTTTGCTACATGACTCTATATATCTTGCTTCGTCTATTTGATATTTTCAGTATGTATCTACAATGTAGAAAGTAGTAAAAATAAAAAAAAAACCATTAAACGAAAAGGTGTGTCCAAACTTTTGACTGGTGGTGTATGTCCATGACAGCTTTATTTGCCATTCTCCTGACGTTATTGGTAATGTCAGAGGGGAAGTTTATAACAGTTTATAACCACTTATGTGGCCGTTTCTTCCTCTTATAAGCCTCAGGTTTAAATTTAACCTCAGATTAGTTGAATTTATCGCAACACATGAAGTTGTACAGCCGGTTTTCTCTCGTTGTGCTTCACATTTGATATGAGACTAGTGTAAAAGTTCTCTGATCTACATGGTGTCCAGAACTTAACAACTTCGTAAAAATTAATTCTCATTCAAAAGGAGTATGCTGCTCTAAGCAAAATTACACCATCTTGCACTCACTGCACTGCTAGAGAAGAAAATCAAGAGAGACGATCAGATGTCAGCAAGGTTTAGCCATATTTTGTGCCGTTTACATGCTCCAACACGCTTGTTGTTTGATTCTGAAAATGCATGCGGGCATTCACATTTTGGTGAAAATGTGATGCTTTCATGTTCCTGATCATATGTTTGCCACCGAGTGTGATGCAGTGGAAATGTTTTAGAGACTCTTAGTCACAATCTTAGAGTTTTATCTATCGCACAGTAGTATCAGGGAGGTGTGTGATTTGTCCAAGATTTGTTTACTTTACTTCAATGTGTTAAATAACCATAGGTTTTCAACAACAGTGTATGGGGAAAAAAACAACCTGTTTTTTAAAATTATGCATACAAAACAAACTAGCTTCCTCTTGAGACTTGAGAAATGATTTCTCAGTAAATCCTGATGGGATTCTGCTCAGAGGTCGTAAATGCAGATATATTAAGCTGTCATTAAATGTTTCTAAGTCGGTGAATGTGTGTAATAAGTAATAACTTTGCACATCATAGTTTTCCTTTCTTAATACTTTGCATTTAAATCTTGGAATATAACTGCAGCATGTGCCACAAACATGAACAGTATTCCTGCATTCTGTTAAAGACAACCAGGGGGTGGTATTGCCAAATATGACCAACAGGGGACATGCTGTCTTCAGTCAAGAGAGAGCTCCTGCAGCCCTCCACTTTCTCCTCCTCCTTCTCTGAGGTCATCCTGCATGGCCGCAGCATGGGGAAAACCATTTGCTCTGGAGAGATGTCTGAGAAGAAAGTCTCACGCTGTTCTCTATTTATAATCAACACATGTTGTGGATATTGTTAGAATATGCCTCTCTGTCAGTCTAAATGACAGTTGGGCTGAATTTCTGTCAACATCACCAGAATGTTTTTGTGGTTTGGCCT
The DNA here is from genome assembly GCA_015108175.1 of Pelvicachromis taeniatus. Lineage (NCBI taxonomy): Eukaryota > Metazoa > Chordata > Actinopteri > Cichliformes > Cichlidae > Pelvicachromis > Pelvicachromis taeniatus. Next base: position 19,128 of record VURO01021078.1, read on the forward strand.
TTTAGGCTCTATGCAAATGGGAATTTTTATATTTCACATATTTCCCGCTGCTCGTCTCATAGAAGCCTTGTTATCGCTATTGGTGTCATATGACTCAGTCACTGTCAATTCAACAGTTGGTGATTAGTAAAACAAACAGACATCAGAGGGGATTGTCACAGCGGGCAAAGCTGGAAAGGGCAATAATACTACTAGAGCTGCAATACAGTGACTTGTGAGGTCAGCTCCTACAGCTGGGAAATAACCCAGATAGGCAAAGAGAAACAAAAGTGATATGGAAATAAAAGAAGCAAAACCAAAATTATATGTTTGTGCTACAGTAGAAAAGGCCAAACAGCAGCAAGCGTTTACAGTAGACAGAAATTAGTTTTACAGACTGCAGAGAGCACCAATTAACAAATGAGGGGATAAGATGACACTGCAGGCTGTTGTTTGTGTGTGTCTGTGTGTGCATATTTAGAGTAGGATTGGGCAGAGGTACTGAGAAGTATACTGCAGTGTTGGATACCAAACCCAAAGAGTAACATTAGCCCTACCCTGAGTCATGAGAGAGTTAACCCCCCCTATGCTGCCCCACTCTCCTCTACTCCAGCTGCCTCTGTCCATCCATCAATCCCTGTTCTCCATCCTATAAATACACTCCTGCTCTCACTGAGGAAAATCCCTGTGCCTTGACCTAGCTTAAAGACACACATGTACACACAAACCCTAACACTGGACTGGAGACCATTGGCTCTCTTCAGTGGAAACTATTCCTCTAACTTCATGAAACACACTTTCCTGAGTGAGCGTTGGATGACGCAGCCGAAACTCAGAGAGTGATTTCAGTTATAAACCGAATTTGAAAAAAAGCAATTTCAAGTCACAGTGTGCGGAGAGCCTGCATGACTGTCAGCCTGCTGTAGACGAGAGTTTGAACGACTAATTACGTTAAATGCCAGATAAGGCTGTTCAAGATAGCTAGGATCAAAGTCTGCAGGTATAACTGAGGACTGTCACCCCAGAGCTTCCACACAAGCAGCAAGATAAAGGAGTTTGCATACCACTGCATCAGTCTTTGCATATCCTGTCTGACTCTGCCTGTCTCTCTGCTGCTGACTGCTGTCACCCATGAAAAAAGGGAGGGTGAACTAACTCTAAAGGAAGCAGACCTACAACAACCCCACGATTGAGTCAGCTGCGCCGTCCCCACATGTGGATTACTGGCAGAAAGAGAGGGACGAGCTGTCAGTGAGAGCTCCTGCTGTGGTCTGACTGAAACTTCGGGCTCCTGTCGTATTATTTTGAAGCTTGTGTGCATGACAGGACGGAATCGGTTCCTCTTTACTGACTCCTCAGCTGCCTGTTCACGGTGTACGACTCTTGCTTCTCGGTACATGGCGACATTTCTGTTTTTTGTGTGTGTCAGTGTGTGATTCAACTCGGTGCCAATGAGCGCAAGTCACAGCTTGTGTGAAGTTCATCATAAGCAACAGGAGCAGCAGCAGAGGAGGAAGAAGAAGAAAGCCTTATAAGGAGCACAGCCAGCGGATAAAGTTGGATTATTGCCGGGCGGAGGGCTTCTTCAGTTTTCTTGTTTGTTAGGTTTTATTTTAACCACAGGAAGTTATGACTTCGGTGTGGAAAAGACTGCAGCGAGTGGGTAAAAAGGCTTCAAAGTTTCAGTTCATCGCTTCTTACCAGGAACTCGTTTTGGAGTGTACCAAAAAATGGTGAGTACCGGTAAATGCGTTTTTCTGCGTCTTTCTGCTCGCGATTTGTATTGTTGGGGATGTGAGTAGCCTCGTGATGCCGTGTGAAGCCTGTTATTAGGTATAATAAGCCTTCTCCCGGCCGTGTTTATTCTTATGTTGTGGGTGTTTCCGCTACATTGAGGACGATGAGGGCGTCCCCCATGTGCTGAGCTGACAGTGCGGTTCCACTGCTGGGACCATGCGCATGCAGGATTCTCTATAGTGTTCAAGCACGCTCATGTCTGGGGCTAAAATACGCTATTTTATTAGGCTAAAGCTCTTTAGGGCTCCTTTCTGTTACACAAAACCTTTGGAAGCTGAAGCATTACATGACACAAACTGATATAGTGAAAGCAAAATAAGTCAAAGTGTCAGCCTCAGGGGTAAGGGGCAAGGCTATCAGACTATAGGTAAATGAAAGAACTAGACAAAAAAGAGAGAATAAAAGAGTTAATGCAAATAAAACTAAAACTTATAAAAGGAACTACAATGTGATTAAAAAATGCAAAACGAAATGCTGATTTGTCAGCAAAATTATGAGGCACTGGTATTAAAAAAGAAAGAGAAAGTTTTCACAGGACTGTGCAGTCCAGCCAAGCATGGTGGTGGAGGTGTGATGATTTGGGCTTGTTTTGAAGCGACAGGACCTGGGGACCTTAAGGACACTGTATCAACCATGAACTTGTGAATATGAGGCCATCTAAAACTTGACCCAAACTGGGTCATGCAAGAGAACGATGATCCCAAGCACAGCAGCACATCTATAAAGAGAGGCTGAAAAAGAATGTGTTGCAACAGCCCAGTCAAAGTAAACCGCGTATAAACAAATGCCAACAAACCTCAATGAACTGAAGCAACACTGTAAAGAAAAGTGTGCTACAAATTCTTCATAATGATGTAAAAAAAACCAATAAAGTCACAGAAAAAAGGCTCAATTTAAGTCATTGCTGCTAAACGTGGTTCTACAAGCTACTAAATCATTGTGTGTACTTATTGTTTCACATAACTGTATCAGTACTCTGAGAACTTTCTTTTTCACGTGACTGGAAGAAGTATTACACATTATCATAATCTTACAATCCCAAGAGCAACCTCCTGTGTTAACAGCTTCTGCAACATCTTTAAACTTTCACCCAGTTGTCAGTTCGGACCACTCTGCACCTTCTTATCTGTTCAGATTACATTAAGTGATATATTAATTGGGTAAGCATCTTTCCAGCACGGACCTCAATAAAGAAGAGAAACGTTTAAAGAGTTTGATCAATAGCAGAAAGACACAGGTACCTGTGGCGTAAAACTTATAAAGGCAACTGAGTGATTTACTTCCTGCATTCAGAGTTATGAAATCAGAGTTTTTAACTTCCACTGTCATAATGAGACAGGGAAGGAAAAACAGAAACCACAGAAAGAGAAGGAGAGGGAGGAGTAAAGAGGAAGTGAGGAAACACCAGAGATCCATCCAAAGTTTCAGTCATGTGTGGTGATCAACACATGTTTGAACGTGATTAAACCCCGAGGTTACTGACAGGAAGTAAACTCTTTGGCTACATATTAGGTCCCTCTACAAATATTCTGTGTAACACACATCACGCACACAGACTATTGAGACACATGTACAATAGTAACAAAGGTCGCCATTTTAATTAAAAGAAAGGGGTTAATCACGGTTGGGTTGGATAAGAGAAGCAATAATACAGAGGGGGGAAAATTCAAGAAGGACCCGGCAACAATATTTAGAAAATGAACTAATGTTGACAGAGGCTGTGAAGTGGAACAGGCATAATATAAGACTTAGCAACAAGACTATTTTTATGTCTTAGAAACGCTTCATGTGACCAAACCATGAGAGATGTTGGTGAGTAAGTGAGCAGGTTTGCTGAGGAAACAGCTACGCTTATATTCAACACTTAGCGCTGCATGCAAACATTTCAACACAAAGGCGAGTCATGTTTACGGCTCATTCAAGCAGTTGTGGGATAAGAAAACTATTGTCTGTTGTGCCGTGGTGTACAGTAATCACATGTTACTGAGCTGTATTGCACCACCATTGTTTGCTTCTTTAAAACCAGTCTCAACTCTCCACCGCTGTCCATTGTAACTGTGCCCAATAGATCTTTTTGCATCTTTGTATAATAGTTTACATTTCCTTTCAGCAAATGTTGATATCTCTTATTATTAAATGTATTCTTCCCTTCTCCTCTGCATCTCTGTGCCTATCAGGCTATTTCTGATGGCACTCCCTGACCCCCTAACACACATACCACACAAACACATGTGCTCACAAAGCCTTCTCAGCCATACTTGAACAATGATGCACTGAAACTTGAGACAACATGGGCCATCTAAAAACTATTGCTGTATATACGTAATATATTAGGGCTTTGCAATCAGATATAAAGAGTATTATGAGTTATTCCTCCATAGCGGTGAGAGGAAAGGAGGAGGCTGTTTTCTGCTCTTTGCCTCATAGAGAGCACTTGGCTCTCAGACTGCAGGCTTTTAAAAGTAGAATGGGAGGCAGAGCCATCAGCTTTCAGGCCCCTCTTCTGTGAAACCAGCTCCCAGTTTGGATTCTGGAGACAGAAACTCTCTACTTTTAAGATTAGGCTTTAACTTTCCCTTTTGATAAAGCTTATAGTTATGACTGGATCAGGTAACTCTGCACCCTCCCTTACTTACACTTACAATAGGCCTAAGCTGCTCGCGGCTTCCCATGATGCACTGTGATTCTAGTTTTGCCAGAGAGTTCTTCGTGTTAACATTTTCCTTCCCACTGTCACCAAGTGTTTGCTCATAGGGTGTCATCTGATTGTTAGGGTTTTCTCTATATTATTACAATATAAAGAGCCTTGAGGCAACTGTTGTTGTGATTCCGTGCTATATAAATAAAACGGAATTGAATTGAACTGCCTGATTGATTTTCAGTTTAACAGCAATACTTCACAAAAGGCACCAAGCTGAAGTACATAAAACTTGATGGAGATATGGACCATGAGCAAAGGAAGAGCTCAATATATTTTAGTCTGGATGTAGATCATTGTCTTTAAAATTACCAGATAAGAAATCCAGTCTAGGTGAGGAGTATCCTTTTGGTCCATCCATCCATTCGCAGCCGCTTATCCTTTTCATGGTCGCGGGGGGCGCTGGAGCCTATCCCAGCTGTCCCAGCTGCCTCTCGCCCTGTGTGTTAGCCCTGTCGCAGGGCTAACACACATAGACAGACAACCATTCGCACTCACAGTTACTCCCACATTCACACCTATGGACAATTTAGAGTACCCAATTAACCTATCCCCACAAATCCTTTTGTGTCAGTATCCTTTTGGTTAATATTATTATTATTATGGATGCATTGGTGTCTGCTTTGTTGTCCAGTTTCTTTTCAAAAATGTTCAAAAATAGTGCAGTAAAGTGTTGAAAGACAACATACAGATCCATTTGCTCCCCTGGCACAGATAAAGGAATAAATATCAATAATATATAACATTGTTATAGCACTATTATTGACATATATTACTACTTTTAGTAGTGATATAAGTGGTGGCACAAAGGGGTATTATGTGGATCGGTGCCTGCATTTGTTAGCATCTTGTGTCCTGTTATGGGGGTTCCTCTCTTCCTGTCAGAGGCACGCCTTATAGTCATACAAATTTAGGTCATATGACTGCGCAGCTTCCTGTCTCACTTCCTGTGCCAGAGAGGGTTGAGAAATACAATTGAAGCACAGAAACAGATGTCATAAAACAGACATTTACAAAAGGACAGGTACACACTTGTAAGATGTTGCATGTGGTAGCTTGTCGTACACCAATACTTTAACACACACATGCACAGCGCCACATCTTCACAGATTTCCTTACAACCGTCACCACAAATGAACTCACATTATGTTCTTTTGTTGGCACAGGAGAATTATTATTCAGCAGTCACAAGATCTCTTACTTGTGTGTTCTTGTTTGGATCATAGCCACTGTTCTGAGAACTCTTTGAATATGTTCAAAGATTCAAAACAATTCTACAGTTCCCGATGTATTTTGTCCTCAAGCCTTTTTGTAGTCTTATCCTCTTTGCTTATGAACAAAGAGTACAATAGGTATGCCTGACAGGCAATGGCCTGAGGGAAAATGGCACTTCTGTTTTGATGTGTGTTCGTGTTTCTTTAGGCAACCAGACAAGCTGAGAGTGGTGTGGACCAGGAGGAACAGACGAATGTGTTCCAAGGTGAAAACACAGCATGCACACACACACACACAGTCATACACACACGTGCACACACACACACACACACACGTACACAACTCCTCACAGCCCTGTTAATGCGTTATGTCTTATGCAGCTCCACAGTTGGCAACCTGGAATCAAGAACCCCTACAGAGGCATGGTAGTGTGGCCTGTCCCGGAAAACATCGACATCTCTGTTACTCTCTTCAAGGTACCAACACCCAGTGTACAGAGTGTACTATTTACAATGTAATAACAAAGTAAAGGAAAAACCTGAATAAATGAGGGGAAACATAGAACAAAGGTCACGGTATACGCTGTTTGTGGGTGGCTTGATCAAGCTGATCCTTGTGTAAATAGTTTACTGTGGCCCTAAATGTCACAAAAAGTCCCTTTTAGAAAGATCATTTTTAATCCTTTAGTAGTTTAGAGTACTTTGTTAAGCCAAAGTTTAAACTCTCTATGTATAGTTAACACCATGGTTAGTTAGTGGTTAGCCATATTATCTCATAGCAATAAGGTTCTGGCTTCAAATGTTCTCACTGGTCTGCTGGTGTGTTTCTGTGTGACTCTGGACCCTGTTCCTGTTTGGGGTTTCTACAGGTACTCCTCCCACAGTGTAGTCATGTGTTTTAGGGTGTTTGGTGATTCTGAATTGATTTAATGTGTGTAAGTAATATAGATAAAGAGTTTAATTGCTCAGAATAAAAGAGATATGGAATATATATGCAAGAAAAAGTGGTCGGTAAGTTTGGAAAAGTATATATAAGGATCAATATAGACACTATGACATTAAACATGGGTTAACAAAGTCCTGTTGTAAAGCTTCAAGCTGAGCATTTTGACAATTTGGCATTCTGATGCCAAGCATGATGGACATACCTGTCATTATCATCCTTTGTAACTCCAAAAGGGACTATAATTTAAATATGTTTTAGTAAATAAGACTCAGAACCAGCATCTAAGACCATAAACTCAGCAGGAAAGTGTTGACTGAGGTCACAGACAAGGGAACAGAGGCTTATTATTCCATAGACTTCCAAACAACCAGTCTTCTTTCTGCTAAAGGGGCTGCTCCCTGCTGGCCTTTAAAAAGAATGCATGTTTAAGGGCGGGCTGCACTGGAATTGCTTTTAGGTCCATCTTTTAAATGAATTCAATATACAGTCATGTGGAAAAAGGTCATTTCCTCAGGACTCAAAGCAGTCCTAAGTACAGTCCATGAATCAGCAGCTTATAATCCACCTTTAACAGCAATAACTTGAAATAATTGTTTTCTGTATAACTTTATCAGTGTTTCACATCGTTGTGGAAGAATTTGGGTCACTCTTTTAATTGAAGTTTCCAGGCATTTGTTTATCCACAGCAGTAGCTTTCTGAGCATTGTAAAGTCCAGTCTTTCAGACCAGGAAACTGCCCAAACTCCTGCTCACATGTGTTGATGATTATTTAATCAAGTGAATTTGATAAGTATCACTTGGCTGCTACTTACCGTCTCCTAGAATTAAAACCAGATAATTCCTTCATTCCTGGACACAGTAACGGTGTACTGCATGTACTCCTGTTTTTCACAGGACTTCATAGAGTTTATGTAGTACACCTGAAGACTCTGGCATATGTGTGGATATGTGGATACAATCTTAGGAGGATGTACCACTAAACAGATTGTATTTTTATGATAATCTCCTCAGGATGCCAATGCTGATGAATTTGAAGACAAAGAATGGACCTTTGTCATTGAGGGTGTAAGTATCTCTCCATGCTTGACTAAAACTGTTTATAAGTAGAAAAATAAGCAAAATGTTTGCCAATAAAATAACCAAACTTAAATAGCTAAATTCATACTCAGCTTAATCACCATGCGGAAATCAAAGAATATGGTATAAAATACTTGTTTTTATTATTTACAGGAAAATAAGGGTCACCGTAAGGTGCTGGCATCCGCTGACATCAACCTGAAGCGGTTTGCCAGCCCCACGCTAACCCAGACTGACCTGACGCTGAAGCTGAAGCCACTGTCTGTCAAAGTGGTGGAGGCCACGCTCAAGCTGTCCCTCTCATGTGTCTTTATTCGAGAGGGAAAAGCCACGTGAGTAGTTTAAGTCACTGCTACTCTTCTATGTCAGTGAGGTGTGACAGTAGCAGTTTAACTTGAGTTTGATAAATTAATCATTGCTTAAAGCGCAAAAGCTTTTAAAAAAATCTTTTTTTTCCCATAAAGACTGCTTCTTATTGGTGGGGTTGGTAATGAGGTTGCGGTACATGTTTTTCTTGTTCTTCAGTGATGAAGACATGCAAAGTCTTGCCAGCCTGATGAGCGTCAAACCCACAGATATCGGCAACCTGGACGACTTCAATGAGAGCGATGAAGAAGAGGACAAAAAGTCTGTGACTGCCACAGGTAGGCAGGATTACAGCGACACAGTTTTTTGACCTCTTGACATTTCCACTTCCTCTACTTTCCGTTTCTTTTCTTATTCCCCTATGTTTTTCCGCTCTGCCCTTTTTCTGCTGCTCCAGTTGTCCCACACACTCTTATCCGTCCAAATCGCCCTGCTCCCCCTCCACCTGACAAGCGAAACGCCACGGCATCCACTTTGCCATCCTCAGGTAGTGCTCTCTCTCCGCTTGCCACTCTCACCTACTGTTTGCCTCTCTGCCTGTCAGTTACTGGCTCTCTAAGTTTATATATATATTGCAGTATTTCACACACTTGTGTCATTTATTCTGCAGTCCTTACCACATGAATGGACAGTCCTTTGGAAACCACATATTTCTCATCCACATACTAAACACGATTAAGCATCATCTACTGCCACCAGTATACTGAAGTTTATGCGACAGTGTTGAACACACAGAGGTTTTTGTGTCCAAACACACATTAGTGTTGCTTCATAGCGTTTTCTTTTTTTGCATTGCTGCAACTATGTTGTATTTGAAATTGGAGAGACATTCAGATGCAGAAGCATTCTTAGGTTGCAGTTTGAGGCAATTATTAGTTACAACTGTGGTCTGAAGTTTATTCGTGGCCATTATTGTCGTGGAAATTTTATTTTAGTGAGATCAAAACTATACAGACAGACTTAAATATGTACATACACCCAATTAAATATTTCAATAAGTTGTTATGAAGGTTCTACAATATCTTTCAGCTTGAGAAAGCCTATTAGCTTCTCATTAGTGATTATGACTTACTACAACTTGTAGTTTCTCTTTGCAGTATAGCTGTAGGTTGTAGAGTTACGCAATTTGTGAAGCTCTTTTGGAGTCATTTCTAAACAACAATTCAAAGATCATCAGTTCAAACAGTTGTATAAAAGCACATTTTGCCAATGTCTGGAAGAAAATCTAAACCGTCACCGTCAGATGAGAGGAAGTTGGTTGAGGTGTTCAGGAACAACCAGGAACTACCAAGGCTCAGGCCTGCTATGAACCAGAAAGTGCTGGAACAGCAGCATCACTGTCCACAGTGAAGTGAGCTTTACATTACCATGAACTGAGAGAGTGCAGAGCAAGACAGACGCCTCTGCTACATGGACAAGTCAAATATCATCTGAAAAAAGGTTTTTGGTCAGACGAGACAAAGATTGAAGCTTTTTTGCTCACTAAAGGTGAGGCTTTCAAACCTATAAACACTGTACCAGCTGTCAAGCGTGGCAGCGGTAGCGTGATGCTGTGGGGTTGTTTTGATGCTAGTGTTACTGGTAGATTACACAAAGTGTATGAAATAATGCAGAAGGAGGACAACCTCCAAATTCTTCAACTTCACCACAAAGTTTGGGGACTACACTTAAAAGCCGCATCTTTGCCAAGAAACCAACCAATTTAAATTAACTCTACCAATTCTCCTAAGAAGAGTGGTCAAACAGAAGCTTACCAAAATCATAAGGTCAAGGTACAACTTGTTAAGGGGCATCTAACCAAATAATTGTGGGGGTATGTGTACATAATTGAGCCCAAATGTGAATTTTGTGTGAATTAGAGAAAATCCTAAATAAGTAAATTTTTTTAAAGAATTCTTGATTCTTTAAAGTCATTATTTATGCTTGCTGCACAATTATTCCACCCTGGAAAAAGAACAGTTCAAAGAAATCGCTAAAACCCCCAAATTATCATGACTTTCATTTTAATGATGGTCAGTTATAAACTTCAGACCACAACTGTACAAATGAAGATTTATAAACGGACTTTGGGTTATTTGTTGTTGTATCACAACACTACTCTCAGTCTTATCTCAAGAGTAACCTAGTTTGCCATTTCATGTCATTATATCCATATGCACAGTTCATTCTCTTTTCTTTCTTAGTCTTTCTTTTCTAATCCACTTTCATGAATCCATCCATCCTTCCATTTATTAATGCAGCCAGTGGAAGTGATGGTGGCCCTTCCAGTCCCGCTGTGCACTCCCGGCCTCCTCTACCAATTGCCCCCCGCCCTTCGCCACGCCGCTCGCGACATCCCTTGCCCACTACTTCTGTCCAGTCAGAGATCCAACCATCCCCTGGCCCCTCTCCTCAGCCGTCACCCAGGTCCAAGCATAAGAAATCTGCCAGTTCTGTTCTTCCTGAAGCTTCTTCCGTGACTGTCTCTAAAGCTCCAAGCTCCCAGATCACAGCAGATGCTCCTTCAAACCAGAGTATGCCTTCTGTCCGTCATCTGCCTGATGTGCCCAGCAACACTCCATCTCCTAAACCCTCTGAATCTGTGTCTCCTTTACCTTCTGACTCACTGGTGTCAGTTCCCTTGAATTCTTCATCCAGTTGCAATGAAGGTTCTGCAGATTCAAACACACCCTCTTCTCTGTCCTCAAAGCCTATCTGTGCACCTGCAACAAGCATTTCTTCTGTACCTCCTAAACTTCCCTCCACTTCACTGTCGTCACCTGAGCCCATTGTAACATCATCTTCCATCACCTTACAGAAGTCTTCACTAACCGTATCTGCTTCTCTCACCCATACACCCAAATCCACTGGCTCCCAGCCCCTTTCTATCAAATCTTCCTTTCCAACAAAATCCACCCTCTCCTCTGAACCTCCATCATCTCACCCCCCACTCACCTGGACCATCTCTCAGCCTCCCTCTCTGCCCAAAATCTTCCAGTCAGGCTCTGCAAAAGGTAATGAGAGGCTGGGTGGTCGACAGGCATGCTGCATGCTTCAGACAAACTGATGTGTGATATGTGACGGTTTGATTTGGTCTCGTCTTCTGTATGATTTAGCTTCATGCCCATGGTACATTATAGAGCAAAATAGAGAATGCTGTATTATTTTGTGTTGGGAGGAAGCTATATGCATGTTCAGGTTGTAATTATTTCAGAATTTTGAGTGAAACATCTGAATGTTGTGTGAGTGCCTCAGAGCAAGATAAACTAGTTGTTTATGCTCATTCTTATAGTCATTGTTTTAATAGTTTGCCTCTTTGCATTTAACATCAGTCCACATGCACAGTCTGCTGTGTTTGTCCAATATTAGCTGTTTGCTTCATCCTTCATCTAACTGAATCCATGTTGCTTGTGTAAGCTTTAGGCATTAGTTTCATCTGAATATTTAAATGAACCAGCCATCAGTCCGTTATGTACTATTACAAATATATATTCGACTGACTCTGACAGTAGCTCTTCATATAGAAAACAATTTGAAGAGATAAGAACAAACTAAAAAGCAAATGTTTTGGAAATGTTGAGAATAATTAAACATTTCATGTAGATGTATTATTATTATTAATGAGTAAAAATTGATTAGCTTGAGAGCAGTGTTACAGCTAGTTTGTTCCAGACAAATATACTGTGTCTGTGTGCTGAAATATAATTAGGAAAATGAATGTAAACTTCATTGTCACTGAAGGGAAATTGCTCAGAGCGAACATTACTATGGAAACGTATCAGCCATGCTTGGAGTATAGGTGCAGTGATTTATTGAAGCATGAGAAAAAGTACACAGAAATACAGTACATACGGCAAAACCAGAATTTTTGCAATTCTAATTACCTTGAAAGCCAATATTTGGTATGATGACTTTTATTTTTAAGTACAGCCTGAACTGTCTAAGCTTTCTTATTTCTTTAAGCAGTCTTCGGGCATAGTTCTCCAGGCTTCTCGTGTAGTTTGGCATACCCCACCCAGCCCTTTGCCCCTTCTTTAACAATCGCTTCTTGGCAGCCGCTCTACTACTGAGACCTTTTCTGATGAGGCTTCAGTGAACACTAGATGGATCAGCTGAAGGTCGAGATGTATATCTCAGGTCCGGTTTCAGGTCTTTCCTGGATTTTTTTTATATATAAAGGACATGACTTTTAGGTTCATCTACTCTTAGTTTTTGTTTTTTGTTTTTAGGTCTGACGCTTCTTTTTTTGTCCTCCACTTGTCCAGTTTCCTTAAACTTTTTCCTTAAGCTCTTTAAGAATCACACAAAATCCTATTTTATACATTTCCTAAACCTAAACTATGTTACCTTTGGCTAAAGATAAAAGCCAGCAACAAAGTGCCTAAAGATTTACAGACACCATTTAAAATGGGTTATTTTCTAGGGTTGTTCTGTGTAACCACAACAGTCCATCCCTTGAGTTAGGTGCCTTTTTTTGTCCTTCAGTGATTCATAGGTCATTTTTAAGTGGCTTAACAAATAAAAATAAAATAAAAAAATCTAAATGGTCAGGTATAAGGACTGGATTGAAAATGAGTAAAAAACAAATCAGCCAGTGTCCAAAGAGAAACTTCGAAAGACCTCCAGAAAGCCTGGAGATCTGTTGCTCAAAGGTGCTTTAATAATCTTTAGAACGTCCATGGAAGTAACATATGATTAAATGAGAGGTGGGTCAAGACTTTTGCATAGAAACATGGTGAAAAAACATGAAATCAAATGTTACTGAAATATATAAAACATAAAAACAAAATACAGAAACATCACACAAACATAAAAAGCTTTTGACCCTGCAAAACTACATGAAAAAAACATACTGAAAGGCATTTTTAATGATTTCATATAGTTATAAAATGAATAACATAAAATATTGTACATAACTCTTTTCTATAGGTCTTTAAACTGGAATAATGTTGTTAGCTAAAATGTTGAAAGCTCACTCTTTCCTCCTCTTACCAACTTTGCATGGGTCTTTCTTTCTTCCTCTTATGTTCACGCTTCTCTTCTCCTCAGCTCCGGTTTCATACCAGCGGCGCCCCCCAGAGGTTCAAACCGCAGATGATTCTGCTTCAGCCTCTGGTCTGTCTCTGTGTTCACAGTCTTGACAAAAGCGATGCTTATCCTCTCTGTTTTCTATTTAATGACTTTAACATTTTCTGTTATCCTCTGGCAGGACATTCTCACATTTTCAGACCTCAGATTGTCAAGTCAGTCACCCGCCCCACGTCTCCCTCTCCTTTTTCTTCTGATGCTACTCTTCTTTCATCCATACCCCCTGTTCCAAAATCTCCCACCTCTAGCTCAGAGTCAGGTAATTGAAGGCAACCTTTCCTATTTCTGAACTTTCATAGGTTCTGCAGTTATTTCCCAGTCTTTCTTTTCTGTCTTCATCCTGTAAATCATCCCTCCTGTCCTTCCTTCTCATTTTCCAGGAGCAAAGTTGAAATCTGACTCTGTTAGAGCTGATGGGGACATCACCCCTGTTCCTCTGTTAACTAGTCCTGATCTTGATGCCCTCTGTGACCCAGCGGCTCCAGTCTGTCCTGCTTCCATCCTCTGCACTTCACCCCCTCAATCCTCTTCTAAGCCTGCCCTTTTCTCCTCACCTCTCACTGTCACTCGTCCTTCTGCTCCTCCAGCACATACTATCTCCAGTCGGTCAGGTACACCAGCCAGCAAATCCTCCTCATTTCATCATTCTTCCACCTGAAAATATCAAATTTAAAGCAAAAACAGTCTTTCCTCCTTTTGGGCAAAGCATGTTCTGATCTTTTCTTCTCATTTTTTCTAGGCTCAACATTCCCCCTCACTCAGGTGGATGAGGAAACGACCCTAGCAGTGAAAGAAGCAGCCGCGAGCCCTCTGCACCAAGCCAAGGATTCCCCCAAAAGTAAAGTGATGGCTTCACATAGCAAGATGTCCACTCAGCCAATCAGAGCAGCCCAGGATTCAAAGGTGACCATCGCAGAAAACAAAGTCGGACCAACGCGGATCAGGTGAGGTCATGGGACGATATCACATGAATGGATAAATTTAGATTGCTAGGTTTGGTGCCTTGAAGATATGTTTGGCCTGAAACTGCTGTGTGAGTGGAAAAGCTGTCAGACCGCAGCGGTTGCGATGTGTCTTGTGGACTGGGAGCATATCTAACTGAGTGTAGGAGAAACAGCAAAAATGATAACACTTGTTCATATTGAAACAAAGACAAAAAGTTAGAAGGCTCACTTCCTTTTTTTCTTCTTCCTGTAATCTTTTTGATTTGTTTTTAAAGGCAGTCTTAGATGTGCTGTATGTTTGAATTTGCATGACTGTTTTAAGGAATAACTTTTTTGGCAGAGTTATACATAAAAATGATATTGATGACCTCAAGTATTAACTCAATGACCTCAAGCTGTTATGCTCACATAAAAACTGGAAGCAGGAGAAACAGTTTGCCTGGATCGGCAACATTCTTAGTTTGATAATTCCATTAAAAGGCTTGCAACAACATTACACATTACCCATAAAGAACACATGATTAAAATAACAAGATGTGAGCTGCTAATAAGCGAGTTTAAGAAGAGCTCATGGATTCAGTCTGATGGGTCAGTCTGGACTTTGATGCTGTACAGAGGTAACCGTCTGCTGGTGGAGGCTTCATATTTAGTGGAAATTTGTGAAAGCTGCAAGACAACAAATAAGCATATTTCCCTAAACAGCCTTCTAAGACACCCAGCTTTAACAATCCAACACTACTAATAACATAGCTGCTGGACAGCAGCCCTCCTACAATTGTTTGTCCCTATTTTCAAACAAAAATGGAACAAACTATAAAAACATAATAATGAGCATTGATCATTGGCTTATCAGCACTAACGATCATCCAAATTACCCCCAAATGAGTGCTTCAGCCTGCTGTTTGTGTTTCTAGATGAAGGACTACAATAACTGTCAGTGTGCACTTCCCCAGCGCATCACAGTTGCTTTGTGTTTGTGACTGTGCTTTCGTGACGCTAACATATGCCAACAGTTGCAAAGAGCTTTGATTTCTGCCTCCTGTTGCCCTGATATCCTGGTCTGGTCTGCACTCTCAGCTTTCTGTTATCGCAGCTGCTTATCTGTTGAGCCTGACCTCCAATATTTCTGTCCCTAGTCCTCCCCAGACCCGCTCAGAGCTGATCATAGCACCACCCCCTCCTTGGCCCTTTGCTTCCTGCGAGCGCTCCACTCCCCAGCAGCCCTCCACCACTGTCGTGGCAGCATTTATAACTCCTAAACAGCCCAATGTTCAAGAGCAAATTGATGTTAAAAAGCCTTCCAGTGAGAGTATTAGTAGCTCCATTAACACAGGAAAGCCACTCTTGGCAAAGCCAGAGCTAGAGCCTGACTTTGATGATATCATCTTTGAGTCAACTAACCAGAGACAAGAATCAAGGGGTTTGTTTCTGGAAGAGGATGACTCTAAGCACGATACTATCAAAAGGTGTCCTCCGGGGTGAGTATTTATATTCAAGGATGCAATCAGGAATAATTATTTTAGAAAACGAATGCTAAGGTTGCAGAATGTGAAGTGATGATGAAGGTGAAACTCAGAGAAATAAAGGCTTAAGGTATATTGTGTATCTGTTCTGCAGTCTTGAACAGAAAACTAATGAAAAGAAGTATGGAGAAAAGCAATTAGAGGGAGCAGCAATCGCAAAGGAGCAGGAGAAGCAGAGGGAGGCAGAAATTCAAAAGAAACAAGAGGAGGAAAAGAGGAGAAAAGAGGAAGAGCAAAAGGCCATGCTCTTAAAGCAAGAAGAAATGAGAAAACACGAGGAAGAGAAGAAGAGACTGTTAGAAGAGGAGAAGAAGAGACTCTTACAGGAGGAGGAGGAGATCAAGAAGGAGAAGGAAAGGAGGAAACATGAGGAGGAAAGACTCCTGAAGGAGAAGAAAGAGAAACAGGACAAACTGAGGGTAGAAGAGGAGATGAGGAAGCGAGATGAGGAGGAGAGGAGAAAAAGAGAGGAAGAGAGGAGACTTCTGGAGCTCGAGGAGGAAAAGGAAAAACTCCGGAGGGAGGAGGAGAGAAGACTTGAAAGAGAAAGATTCATCAAAAAGATGAAGGAAGAGGAGAAGAAAAAGATAGCGGAGAGGAGAGCAATTGAGGAGCAAAGAAAAAGAAGGGAGGAAGAGAAAAAGAGGCTTGTTGAAGAAGAGGAAAAAAGAAAGGTGGAGGAGAAACACTTGAAAGAGGCCAAAGAGAAGGAGCAGCAGAAAATAAAAGAGGAGGAAGAGAGAAGACAAATGGAGGAGGAGAAGAAAAAACTCAAAGAGTCAGAGGAGAGAAAGAAGAGAGAAGCGGAAGAAGAGGAGAGACGACTCAAAGAGGAGAGAGCGAAGGAGTTAGAAAGAATGGAGAGGAAGAAAAAGGAAGAGGAAGAGAAAAGACGGGAAGAGGAGGAGAGGAGAGAGAGGCTCTTAAAGGAGCAGAAAGAAAAGGAGAGGATACAAAGGGAGGAAATGGAGAGAATTAAGAGGGAAGAAGAAGAAAAGAAGAGGCGACTACAAGAGGAGCTGAGAAGGCAGGAGGCAGAGAAGAAGAAAACAGAGGAGGAGGAGAGAAAAAAGAAGGAAGATGAGGTGAAGAGGCAGAGAGAGGAAAAAGAGAAAGCAGAGAGGAAACAGAAAGAGGAAGAAGACCGGAAAAAGAATGAAGAAAAAGAAAAGCAGAAGCTGCAGGAGAAGGAGGAGATGGAAAGAAGAAAGAAAATGGAGGAGGATGACAAGACGAGGAGGGAGGACGCTCGAGCAGCATCGGTCTATCTGGAGGCCAACAGATCAGATGAAGACAAAGAAAAGATGAAAACTGTTTCCTCTTTGTCCATTTCTGAGTTAGACACACACACGCCCCCTGCTGGTACCAAACACTCCAACACGGCTCTTAAAAACGTGACACAAACAAAACTTCCTGCTCCTCACTTCCCTCCGCTGGTCAAAAGCAGCGCTGCATCCAAGCAGCTTCCCTCACAAATTCCCAACCAATCACAAGACAGAGAGAATGCCCCTCCATCAGTTCGTAAACCAAACTCCAGCGAGCGGTGAGTTATAGTTCTGAAATAAGTGGTGATTTCACTCTGTGTGTGCTGATTGCG
Source organism: Pelvicachromis taeniatus (assembly GCA_015108175.1). Taxonomy (NCBI): domain Eukaryota; kingdom Metazoa; phylum Chordata; class Actinopteri; order Cichliformes; family Cichlidae; genus Pelvicachromis; species Pelvicachromis taeniatus. Next base: position 36,336 of record VURO01021078.1, read on the forward strand.
CTTTGTGTGGTCTGTAAACAGAGATGGCTTCTTCCCTAATCAGCAAATGAAATCAGAGAGACTCAAAGCTTGAAACTGAATTCATGATCTTAAAAATCACTTGTTATTTTCAACTTAAGCATGAACCTGAATCCTTTTGGGTTTTTTGTGGTGCTTTTTTTCAGGATTCTCTGCTCTCTTGCCTAATACCTCTGCACAGAAGGTCATGTTATTGTAGCTTCCCATGTGTGTTATTCTGTCTGTAAACATGATAAGAAATTATTGGTTGAAAATCAACAAAAAACTCAAAACTAATCATTTATGATTCTAACAAGTGTGCTGTGTGTTGTCAACAAATAAAAGTACTGTATAAA